>WNWU01000121.1:1823112-1842688 GCA_012654045.1 Ptyas mucosa | reverse complement strand
GAATTAAAAAACACATAATATAACAATAAGAACAATTAAAAATAGAATAATAAATTTCGGCTCAAATTAAAAATACCAATCCCCATAAAATTTAAAATTTAAAATACTGCTTAAGCCAGCCCGGCTTGTTTGAAGAGGTAAGTTTTCAGGGCACGACGGAAGGCACTGAGGTCTGAGATTTTCCTTATCTTGGGGAGTAACTGATTCCAGAGGGTAGGTGCCCCCACAGAGAAGGCTCTCCCTCTGGGGGTCGCCAGCCTACATTGTTTGGCTGACGGCACCCCGAGGAGGCCCTCTCTGTGGGAGCGCACGGGTCGATGGGAGGTCGTCTGTGGCAGTAGACGGTCCCGTAGATAAATAGGTCCTATGCCATGGGACTATTTAAACTCTTGCCGCGGGGCTTCAGAGGGCCGCCCTACAGCTGATCAGTGTTAAAAGAAAACAAATGAGTAGACCGGAGTCTGCAAAAATACATGAGTAGATCAGTGCCTGCAGAAATAAATGGGTAGACCAGTGCCTACAAAACATAAATGGGTAGATTGGTACAGCTCGGCAAGCAATTAAAAGCCTGGTAGACCAGTACCTCTGCTAAATCCTAAAGAATTGTCACATGACCATCAAGCCACGCCCACAAAATAAGCCATGCCCACAGAACTGGTAATAAAAAAAATTAGAACCCATCCCTGCCCCACTGGCTAGTGAAAAAGTATTCCATTGTTTTACCACATGACAATCTTTAGGACCCCAAGAATAGGTTTCTAAGGTAAAAGGCAGTCAAAGACCCCTGAATTGTTTTCCTCCTGACTCTTAAATTCAGACTCTGACCCTGAGCCATGCAAAATTATTTTCTCCAACTACACACCACTGTTGCATCAGTCATTCCCATCTCCCTTCTAATTACTAAAATCATGGTGATTTATTCTATTTTTAAAAAAAGCTTATGGGATTCCCACTGCCACATTTAGTTTGCAATGCAATGCAAAGGGAATATACAACAAGATCTACAAGTAACTGACCTGTATCTACCTCAAACACTGCTGAGGGAAGAGGCAGTATATAAGCGAGCACTGTGCTAGTTTGAAACGGTGGGTTCCTCTTTCAGATCTGCGGCAAAACTGGAAGAATCTTCACTGCGCAGAAGTTATTTTGTGAGCTCTGAGATCCCGCACTGTGAGAGAGAGAGCAATGTAGGACCTCCATCGATATATACATCAAATGCTACTGCTTTAAAAAAAATGCAGCTTTTTCTGCTTCTGCTTCTGCTTCTGTCCCAATTCCCCTGTGCAACAATGCAGATGAAATGTTCATTGAAGATGATGATAGAAGGATTGAAGGAGTTTAATTTCTACAAGCCGGGAGACTACCTGATTACTGGAATGACTTCTAAAATAATTTCTCAGTTTTACCCATATGTTTTCTCCAAGCCTCCGACCCACAGATTGAGAAGGTAATTTGCTGGCCTGTACGGGATTCCGGTGATTGAGCTTACCCTCTCTCATGTTTTCCCTTTTCCCAATTCCTCACCCTGAGAAGGACAAGTCATTAGTGTTTCTCCCAATTTGCTTTAGGGGAAAGGACTCTGGGGCACATGGTGGATCTTTAAAAGCTGAGCATTGCTAAGTCCCTTTTCAGTTCTCCTGCAAGGGCCTGTTTTTTTATTTTGTTTTTTTTTTTTTAGTTTTTCAGTTTTATTTCTTATACACATAATACACATAATATAAAATTACACATAATATATAATTATACACATAATATAAAATGTACATTTTCTTATACATAATTAATCCTACATATACATGTTTTCCTTAAAGAAAGCATTAAAGGCATTTTAGTTACATTCGGAGTTGCTCTTCTACCCTTTCTTCCCTCGTTTCGCAATAACCCTTCTTCTTCTCCTCTTTCCCTTCCCTCCCTCCTCTCCTCTCCTACTTTCTCTATCCTCCTGTCCTACCTCATCCTACTTCCCCTTCCTTTCCCCCACTCCTCTCTTCTTTTCCCCCTACTCCCCTTCTCTCCTACTCCTATCCCCTACCCTTCCTTCTTCTCCTTTTCCCTTTCTTCCAAGGGCCTGTTTTAATCGATCAATTTTGGCAGAATTTTTCTAAGGCCTCTTCTCGAAACGATTTCCTTGATACTGTAGAGATCCAGAAAATATTTATTTTTGTTTATATTTCATAGTTATATAGCTGCCCAGAATCTCACAGTCAAATTTCTTTTATTTATTTTATTGATGTATTTTTGTCAAGCATGTATTAGATAACAGATATAAGAATAGACATAATTATGAATACATGAGATGGATACAAATTAAAGGGGACATTAGGACAGGGACGGTAGGCACACTGGTGCACTTATGCACGCCCCTTACAGACCTCTTAGGAATGGGGTGAGGTTGACATAGACTGTCTAAGGCTAAAGTTTTGGGGGCTTGGGGAAGAAACCACAGAGTCAGGAAGTGCATTCCAGGCATTGACCACTCTGTTAGTGAAGTCACTGTATTTTCTGCAATCAAGTTTGGATCAGTTTACCATGAGTTTGTATCTATTGTGTGCTCTTATATTGTTTTGGTTGAAGCTAAAGTATTCATTCACAGGTAGGACATTGTAGCAGATGATTTTATGTACTACGCTTAGGTCAGATCGAAGACGGCGAAGTTGTGTAAGCCCAAAATTTCAAGTCTGGTGGCATAAGGTATTTTGTTGCGAGCAGAGGAGTGGAGAACTCTCCTCATAAAATATCTCTGGACTTGTTCGATTGCATTAATGTCCGATATGCAGTGCGAGTTCCAGAGCAGATGAGCTGTATTCAAGAATTGGTCTGGTAAAAGTTTTGTATGCCCTAGTTTGCAGTTCAATATTACCGGAGAAGAAGCTACACAAGATTAGGTTAATGCTTTTTTAGCAATGCTGTTACAGTGAGCTCTGGTACTTAGATCATTTGAGATGAGTACCCCAAGGTCCTTGACAGAGTGAGGGTCGTCTGCTAGGTCGTATCTGCCCAGCTTGTATTTTGTCTTCTGATTTTTTTGCCAATGTGTAAGGTGACTCAAGGTGACCTCTTCAGCTTGCTTCCCACAATCTCCTCTCCTTTCCTATCTTGCATTCAATCCTTCCTGCTTCCATTTCCAACATTTCTTCCCAACCGATGCCTTTTACTTGTTTTATAAGCTTTTGTGGCTTCCATTTTACTTTTGCTTTAAATAGCAATAGCACTTAGACTTATATACCGCTTTACAGTGCTTTTCAGCCCTCTCTAAGTGGTTTACAGAGTCAGCATATTTGCCCCCCAACAATTTGGGTCCACATTTTACCCACCTTGGAAAGATAGCAGGTTGAATCAACCTTGAGCCTAGTGAAATTTGAACTGCCAAATTGCAGGTAGCCGCAGTCAGCAGAAATATCCTGTAGTACTGACTCTAACCACTGTGCCACCATGGTTTATTATTATTAGTATTATTATTATTATTATTATTATTATTACAAAATTCACAAAGGATAGAGACCTTACGTAATAAGCTAAAGTTATAGCTAACAGAGGATCACATTAATTATTTTTTGACTAAAAGGCATTAACTCCAAAAATATCAATATTCTGCAGCAAAACAGTCCTTGGCTCTAAAGATGGTTTATTGAGTAGTGGACAGTGAATAATACTACTTACTGAATGAATCCAGCACTTGAATCCATCCATACGTCACTTTCTAGCTGATATAAGAGGAAGAAATAATGTAATATTATAAGGAACCTATATGCACATGTGGCAAAACTCTCCTTTGAGAATTCTGGAGGGATACAAAGACCTCACTCCTTCCTCAAGGGTTGGGTTACGATGGGTGGAACTGTGAGAATGTCTGGGCTGGCTCCTAGAGTAGGAGTAAGTTTTAACCATGTTTTATCAATGTTTCTGAGCTGCCCAGAGTCATTCTATACAGTAGATGTTATTTTGCAGTGAGTCGAAAATATTCCATGACCTCCTGCTCTTCTTCTTGGCTGTTCATAAGATCAACCAGTATTCTAGGCTCCTACCAAACATCAGCCTTGGCTACAACATCTATGATAACTTCCTCAATGCAAGGATAACATATGAGGTCATGATGGACTTGGTGTCTACAGGGCAGGAGAATATCCCAAATTACAAATGTGGAAGACAACAGAATCTCTTGGCAGTTTTTGAAGAGACAGACTCTGAACTCTTTGATCATATTTCTACTGTCTTGGGCATCTACAAAATTCCACAGGTAGGAAGCTAAAATGATCTTATGAGCCATGGTGGCACAGTGGTTAGAGTGCAGTACTGCAGGCTACTTCCGCTGACTGCCAGCTGCCTGTGATTTGGCAGTTCAAATCTCACCAGGTTTAAGATTGACTCAGCCTTCCATCCTTCCGAGGTCAGTAAAATGAGGATCCAGATTGTTGGGGGCCATAGGCTGACCCTGTAAACTGCTTAGAGAGGGCTGCAAAGCACTGTGAAGTGGTATATAAGTCTAAGTGCTATTGCTAAAGTACCATTATCTTCTTTCCTCACAGATCAACTGTGGTGCTATCAACCACATTATTCAGCAAAGTCATCATTTTCCTTTTTTCTACCGGATGATCCCAAAACAAGAACCTCCCTACTCAGCCATTGTCCAGCTGCTCCTGCATTTCCGATGGACGTGGATCGGCCTCTTTTCTCAGGACAACGACAGAGGAGAAAACTTTAAAAGAAGCTTGGAAACTCTAGCTGTAAAAAATCGGATTTGCATCGTCCTCTCACAAACCATCCCAGCGGCGAATCTGAATATACATACTGGAGATTTTTTTGTGCAAGAACAAAAAAAAATGTTCCTTCTCCTTATTAATATCCAGATAAAAATTATAGTCTGCCAACTAGATTTTCATGCCACCGCAATGCTACTAACAGTAATGATTCTTAATGAAAAGAAGAATATATTCATTGAGGGGAAAGTATGGATTGTAACAACTTTGTCCTATTTAAGCATAAGAATGTTTTCCAACAAACTTGATCTCCAACATAAGCATGTTTTGTTTTCCTTCCTCACCCAGACAAAGAGGGGACAATATTATAACTTTAATTCATATTCCTCTACTGAGAAACAGTTTGTAAAGGAAGCATTCCAGTGTTCTTTTTCAAGGCCTGTGTTGTCTAAAAAGGTTTGGGAAAGATGTACAGAAAAAGAGAGCAGGCTATTACCACCCCATGATGTGCTTGCAAGTATAATAACTGAGGATGGCTCCGGTATTTCCAGAGCAATCCATGCTGTGGCCTCCGTCCTCAATGCTGCCTCTTCCTCTCAACTGAGTAAGAGGAGGATGCTGGTTGGAGACCATCAGTCACCCCAGATTGTAGAGCCATGGCAGGTAAGACTTCTCCTTTGAGGTTCCACTGATTCTCCCCTTCTACTTCCTACATATGAAATTGGACGTATGGAGGGATGTGATATTCCAAACAGCAGTTGCCCAGTTTGTAATATTTGCAAGTGAGAGAGAGATTATAGGGATAACTCTTCCAAACTGAAATTACCTGTGCTGGTTTGGGATGCTGTGTTGTTACTGTTATTGTTGTTAGTTGTGAAGTCGTGTCTGACCCATCGTGACCCCATGGACAATGTTCCTCCAGGCATCCCTGTCCTCTACCATCCTCTGGAGTCCTTTTAAGCTCACGCCTACTGCTTCAGTGACTCCATCCAGCCGTCTCATTCTCTGTCGTCCCATTCTTCTTTTGCCCTCAGTCTTTCCCAGCATTAGGTTTTTCTTCAGTGAGTCCTTCCTTCTCATTAGGTGGCCAAAGTATTTGAGTTTCATCTTCAGGTTCTGGCCTTCTAAAGAGCAGTCAGGTTTGATCTCTAGGACTGACCGGTTTGATCACCTTGCAGTCTAAGGGACTCACAGGAGTTTTCTCCAGGACCATAGTTCAAAGACCTCAATTCTTTGGCGCTCAGACTTTCTTATGGTCCAACTTTCACAGCCATACATTGCAACTTGGAAAACCATAGCCTTGGTTATACACACTTTTGTTGGCAGGGTGATGTCTCTGCTTTTTAGAATGCTGTCTAGATTTGCCATAGCTTTCCTCCTCAGGAGCAAGCGTCTTTTAATTTCTTGGCTGAAGTTCCCATCTGCAGTGATCTTGGAGCCCAGGAAAATAAAATCGGTCACTATCTCCATTTCTTCCCCAACTTAGCGCCAGGAATTGAGAGGGCTGGATGCCATGATCTTAGTTTTCTTAATATTGAGTTTCAAGCCAACTTTTGCACTCTCCTTCTTCACCCCCATCAAGAGACACTTTAGTTCCTCTTCACTTTCTGCCATTAGAGTGGTATCATCTGCATATCTGAGGTTGTTATTTCTCCCAGCAATCTTAATTCCAACTTTTGATTCATCTAGCCCTGCCTTTCTCATGATGTGCTCTGCATAAGTTAAATAGGCAGGGTGACAGTATGCAGCCTTGCCGGACTCCTTTCTCAATTTTGAACCAATCAGTGGTTCCGTGTCCAGTTCTCACTGTTGCTTCTTGACCCACATACAGGTTTCTCAAGAGACAAATAATATGGTCTGGTACTCCCATCTCTTTAAGAACTTGTCACAGTTTATTGTGATCCACACAATCAAATCAAATGAAGCAGAAGTAGATGTTTTTCTGGAACTCCCTAGCTTTCTCCATGATTCAGTGTATGTTGGCAATTTGATCCACATACTGCTGGAGCCTAGCTTGTAGGATTTTAAGCATAACTTTACTAGAATGTGATATGAGTGCAATGGTGTGATAGTTTGAATATTCTTTGGCATTGCCTTTCTTTGGAATTGGAATGTTAACTGATCTTTTCCAATCCTGTGGCCACTGTTGAGTTTTCCAAATTTGCGGGCAAATTGAGTGTAGCACTTTTACTGCATTGTCTTTTAAGATTTTGAATAGCTCAGCTGGAATACTGTCACCACCTGCTCAGATTTCCTAAGGCCCATTTGACTTCACGTTCTAGGATATCTGGCTCGAGGTCAGTGACCACCCCATCGTGGTTATCAGGGATGTTAAGCTCGTTCTTGTACAGTTCTTCTGTGTAATTTTGCCATCTCTTCTTACTCTCTTCTGCCTCTGTTAGGTCCCTGCCGTTTTGGTCCTTTATCATGCCCATCTTTGCATGAAATGTTCCCTTCATATCTCCAATTTTCTTGAAGAGATCTCTGGTCCTCCCTATTCTATTGTTTTCTTTATTACCGGTTCTGTGGGCGTGGCTTATTTTGTGGGTGTGGTTTGATGGTCATGTGAGAATTCTTTAGGATTTAGCAGAGGTACTGGTCTACCAGGCTTTTAACTGCTTGGAGAGCTGTACCGGTGTACCCATTTGTTCTTGGAGCGTCCTGGTCTACCTATTTGTTTTTCGAGTGTCCTGGTCTACCCATTTGTTTTTGGAGCGTCCCGGTCTAGCCATTTGTTTTTGGAGGCACCAGTCTACCACCACACTGCCTTTTAACACTGATCAGCTGTAGGGCGGCCCTTTGAAGGCCCGGGGCAAGAGTTTAAACAGTTTTTTTTCCTTCTAGCCATCGGCTGGGACTCGGGAGGCAGCGAATAGATTGGGGGCGGGGCCAAATAAAAGGTAAGAATAACGCAGGCGGGGCAGGAGGGCCCAGCTTCCGAACAAAGAGAACCGGTTCGGTGACATCATATCGTCACCGCTACCAGCTCGGCGGAACTGGGTGGAACCGGGAAGAACCCACCACTGCTGTAATGACAGATATCTCCATGGTGGCAAAGTACTTTTTTCTCCCCCATTTGCAAATTAAATAAGCTTCAGGATGCTCCAGCAATCCTCAGATCAGGTTCTGATACTGGTAGATAGCTAAAATACAGATCTATCCCACTACAGGATTCAGTTTATTTAGTTTGTTAAGAGCAGTTTGTTACACACATATATCTAAGAGAATAAGAATCTCCAACCTAAGCATTTCAAGTAGTTTTATTCTGCATCAGAATAAGTTCAGTAAAGATTTAAGCTTCCAGCATTAATTTTAATTTTCCTTAAAATTATTATGCTGAGCTATGGTTTAGCAAGTCAGTTTAGTGATTCCTTCAATAACGTGAAAGGCATATTTGAAAAAAATATTGTTCCAATAAAGGAGCAAAAGAAGCTTCCAAGAAAATCCCGAATCATCCTTTTCAAACCAAAATGCTAAGCTGAAATGTGTGAATTATTCACTACATTTCCATAATAATAGCCAGAAGAACATTGAATAAAGGTTCAAATGGGTATGTGTATGCTGCTTGTGTGATTTTTCTATGTCTTTGCAGCTTCATCAGTTCATGAGAAACTTTCAGCTTCACAACATTTCCAATGACGGCATTTATTTGGATGAAAATGGAGTTCCTACCGTTGACTTTGATATCATACACTTCAGAATGTTTCCCCAAAAGTCTTATCCTGCAGTGAAAGTTGGGAGTGTAGAAAGAAAAACCTCCTCTGAAGTCAAGGTCTCCATCAATCAGAGTGCCATTCAATGGCCAACATCATTTAACAAGGTAGCTGAAATAACCTCCAAATCAGGGGTGAAATCCAAATTTTTTCCCTACCGGTTCTGTGGACGTGGCTTGGTGGGCGTGGCAGGGGAAGGATATTGCAAAATCTCCATTCCCACCCCACTCCAGGGGAAGGATATTACAAAATCTCCACTCTGGGGCCAGCCAGATGTGGTATTTGCTGGTTCTCCGAACTACTCAAAATTTCCACTACCGGTTCTCTAGAACCTGTTAGAACCTGCTGGATTTCACCCCTGCTCCAAATAAGGGAAACTAAAAACTCAATAATTCATTAGAGATCATGTAATTTTTTTAAAAAAATTCAATAGTTTATCACAAACTGGAACCTGCTACACTACCAATTGAATTACATGAGAGAAAGGTGTCAGGTAAAGAATCTGTTGGGAGAAATGTTGGCAGTTGTGACAAGTCATTTATATATGATGATACAATGTTCAACTAGAGCAGTGTTTCTCAACCTTGGTAGCTTGAAGATGGGTGGACTTCAACTCCCAGAATCCCCCAGCCAGCAGCGATTCTGGGAGTTGAAGTCCACCCATCTTCAAGCTACCAAGGTTGAGAAACACTGAACTAGAAGAATGCAGAGACATTTCCAGTGACAAAGCCAGATTTTGGGGGTTTCCTGCCAAAGCAAAAATATAGAGGAAATACAATGTATAGCATTCACACACATGCCATAGCTACTTTTCCAATTTATCCCTGGATCATTTCCTCTAAAGGTCAATGGTAGATGGTACCTCTTAAGAGTTAGAAAGGAAAGGAAATGTGGAAATGGACAGATCAGTAACTGCTATATCGGTACTCCTTGTTTTCTCCAATTTTACCTGAGCTCCTTGGTTCCTGAAACAGATTCTTTGAAATAAACCCCTCTACGGTAACTCATATGGGACGCGGTGGCTCAGTGGCTAAGACGCTGAGCTTGTCGATCGAAAGGTCAGCAGTTCAGCTGTTCGAATCCCTAGTGCCGCATAACGGGGTGAGCTCCCATTACTTGTCCCAGCATCTGCCAACCTAGCAGTTCGAAAGCACATAAAAAAATGCAAGTAGAAAAATAGGGACCACCTTTGGTGGGAAGGTAACAGTGTTCTGTGTGCCTTTGGCATTTAGTCATGCCAGCCACATGACCACAGAGACGTCTTCAGCTTTGAAACAGAGATGAGCACTGCCCCCTAGAGTCTGGAACTAGCACATATGTGCGAGGGGAACCTTTAACTTTACTTTACTGTAACTCATGTGGCACCTTTATTTCAATATTTATGAGACCGCCTACTGCCACCAGTGGCCTCCCACTGGCCGGTACACTCTCATAGAGAGGGCCTCCTCCGGGTGCCATCGGCCAAACAATGTCGACTGGCAGCCCCCAGGGGGAGAGCCTTCTCTGTGGGGGCATCTACTATCTGGAATGAGCTCCCCCCGGAGATTCAGAGGATCCCAGACCTACGCACCTTTCACTCTTAAGACCTTTTTATTTCGTCAGGCAGGCCTGGCCTGATTCCCCTTTTCTAATTAATACTATAAATTTTAATTTGTTTTAAATTATTGGGGTTTTAATATTTCTATGGCCATATTTATTTAATTGGATTTTAGTAGGTTTTAAACGTTGTATTTATATGTTTTATTTATGGCTGTTCACCGCCCCGAGTCCTTCGGGAGGAGGGCGGTAGACAAATTAAATAAAAACAAAACAAAAAACAAAACAAATTTATTTTTATGTTTAGGCAGTGCCTTCTTCTAGATGTACAGACAGTTGTTACCCAGGATATGCCAAGCTCGTGAGAGAAGGAGCACCTGTTTGTTGCTATGACTGTTCTCTGTGTATGGAAGGGACATTCTCAGTGGAAGAAGGTAGGTGGCTCTGGAGAAGAAAAGGAAATCAAGAACCTGTAGTAGGGTTCCAAAGACAGTGGTGCACTACACTTTCATCTTTCAGGCGATATTCATCTACCTTTACCATAGAACACCTCATTATATATTGTTCATTTATCATTCATGATTTTTTTTTCTTATGATCCAACTTAGGCTTTCACGAAGTATAGTGGGAAAGTATTTTCTAAAAAGTTCTCCGGTTCTCCCAATATCCTCTCCTACCCCATCACTTTCAAGAATATGTTTTAGATATTGTAGAATTGGTTCCAGTTGCACTTTTTTTATTAGTTGCAGAAACACTTACATATAGCCAATGTTTTTCAGACGCAGCCCATTGCAGCAAGTGTCCAGATGACCAGTATTCCAATGAGAAGCGGAATCAGTGTATCCCCAAAAGTATAAGTTTCTTGTCCTATGAAGAAACATTGGGATTCATTCTGGCTTCCTTTACCCTTGCTTTGTCCCTAATCACTGCCTTTGTTTTGGGAATCTTCACCAAACACAGAGAAACTCCCATAGTTAAAGCCAACAACCGGGATCTTACCTACATTCTTCTGATCTCTCTTCTCCTTTCCTTCTTGACCTCCCTTCTATTCATTGGGCGCCCCAAGAAAGTGACCTGCCTTCTTCGACAAAGCATCTTCAGTGTTGTTTTCTCAGTTGCTGTGTCTTCATTGCTGGCAAAGACTGTCATGGTGGTGGTGGCATTTCTGGCCACAAAGCCAGGCAGCAGGATGAGGAAATGGCTGGGGAAATCTCTGGCCAACTCTATTGTTGTGTCCTGTTCTGGGATTCAGGTGTGCATCTGCATGATATGGCTTGGAATCTCTCCCCCATTCCCAGACTCTGACATGCATTCTCAACCAGGGTATATCCTGCTGCGATGTAACGAAGGGTCAATCGTCATGTTCTACACTGCACTGGGGTACATGGGCCTTCTGGCTGCCATCTGCTTCTTGGTAGCTTTCCTAGCACGCAAGCTTCCGGGGACCTTCAATGAAGCCAAGTTGATCACCTTCAGCATGTTGGTTTTCTGTAGTGTTTGGGTCTCCTTCGTGCCCACCTATCTGAGCACCAAAGGAAAATACATGGTGGCTGTGCAGATCTTCTCCATCCTGGCATCCAGCCTGGGCTTAATGGGCTGCATCTTTGTTCCCAAATGCTACATCATAATCCTGAGACCTGACATGAACACCAAGGAGCACCTAATAGTGAATTCTAAAAAGGGAACCTAACGTTTTCCATTAGATGTAGATGGAAGGATGGAGGGTTGGGTAGATAAGTAGAAGGAAAGTAGAAAACTAGGAGGTAAATAAAGATAAATATACACAATCTTCTGTTCCTTTTAAATAGTGATTAAGTTGACACAGCACACTAAGCCATATTTTGCTGTCTATTATTTGATAAGTCAGACACAGTGTTAAAACATGATTTATAACGTCATTATCCTGAAACCTGACGTGAACACCAAAAAGTACCTGATAGTGAATTTTAAAAGGGAATCCAATGTTTTAGATAGATGAAAGGCTGGAGACATGGGTAAATAAGATGAGGTAGGAAGATAGACAGATAGTTAAAGTTCAATATACATGATGCATGATGGCCTGGCACATTATAGCAATTTGGCTATCATAAAAAAAACCTGACAGTGATATTTAGGCTAATTTGAATTTGGCACCTCTGCACTTTCTTAAAAGTAACTTTAATAACCCACAATACACACAAACACACTATTAGCTTGAAACTGCTTTTTAAACCTCCAATACAGTATCCTGTTTCCCTGGTCATCCTCATTTCTTCTTTTGATTTCCGTTACTCTTAAATTTTTTTTCCTCTGTGGTTTCAGTAGCAGTTATCATATTCAAGGCATGCTTTGATTAGTGTAGAACAGGGCTGTCAAACTCTCAGCCCGTGGGCCGTATGCGACATGTGCTGGCCATGCCCATGTCCAGTTTAGCAAAAGGGGGAAAAAGTCCCGATACATCATGTGACGTGAGTTTGACACCCCTGGTGTAGTAGAATAAACTGGAAGTATTATTTCTTGTCGTTTGGAAACTATATTTGTTGAAGCAGCTTAAATTTCCTTTATTGGTTTTAAATCATTTTCAATTTGTTACGTTTCCTCCTGTGTTAGCTATTCCAGTTATTTTGGGGTTATCTGCAAATTTGATAAAAGAATATCCAAATCACGAATAAAATACAAGAGATCAGTTTCAGTAGCAAACCAGAAAGAACTTTGTGACACTGCCCGTTCCTCACTGCAAGAACTTTATTATGAACTGGAATTCTGTGTTCAAGGAAACTAGAAAGTGGAATAAAAGTTAACCTGATTTCTAAGCCACGGCTCTTGTGGTTACGATCGATGCCCGGCAAACATGAAGAGACTGGAAACAAGGTTTTCCTTGGGATGAATGCCCCGAACAAACGTCAGGCATCCCTTTTATTAAGAATCAAAGCAGGAAGCGATACATGATACAAGGGCTCATGCCCAGGACACTGCCAAGAACATTTTGAACCGTGTGCATACTTGTTGACAACTAAGAACAGGATTCGGTAAGCTGACTCGCCTTGGATACATCGACATCAGCAGAACTGGTTTACTTCAGATAACCTTGACTAGACTAGCAATGGTCATTCCCACAGGCTCTTTCTGGTACAAAGCTGGTATGCTTAGTCCTACCGCAGGTGTATCTGCCCCTTTCTATGGAACAACTGTTTCAGTTTAAGCTATTTTGCAGTCAATGTAAGGATATGAGACAAGCCATTTATAGATTATACAATATGCCTTGACGGAGCAATCGTCAAGAACAAGAGGGGTTCTAGATGCAGAGCGCTCTGCATTTCGGAAAGCACTGGAAGCCTACAACAAAAGGAACGTTTAATTTATTGCAGAACATTCAACATCCATAATTTTTTTTTAAAAAAAAACACACAGTAGAAAAAAGAACATGTCTTCTAAGTACTATTTGGTTCTGCTCTACGAGCTAGTTTGTTACCTAGCAACAGAGGGCATCACAATACTTTTCCAAATGTTAGCTTTATTCTTTAAGTCAGGGGTCCCCAACTCCCGGCCATGGACTGGCCACTCTCTGTGAGCCACCAGGAATTGGGCCATGCAAGCAAGCGAAGCACCATCTGCCCATGTGTGGGATCCAGGCAGCATGAGAAACAATGCCTGTCCCCCCCCAATTCACAGAAAAACTACCTTCCACAGAACTGATCCCTACCGCCCAAAAGGTAGGGGGGCACTGCTTTAGGTAACCATATCCCTTTGGTTTAGATGGAAAGAGAGTGAGAAAAATTGAGAAAGCAGCTCACAACTCTCACACAGTGGCCCGGCATACTCAAATCATACAGCCCCTGTCCAAAATGGCTGGATTTTCCTGGGAGGTTTCTTACCTGTCAGGTTTTGGATAGTTGCAAATGGGAATGAAAATGATTTGCCTCTACAGGCTTCCTACTTACCTTCCCAAGCTTTAAACAGCAGGAAATATTGGCAATGTCCATTATTCATAGTCCACCAGAATGTCTCCTGAAGCCCTTCAGAAAGTTGGGAGACATGAATTGTGGCTCCCAACTCTTCAAACATTACTAATCCCTGACAAAACCCAAGTTAAGGATTACCCTCTCTCTTCTCAGAGATTTTGAAAAGAAGCTTCTCGCTTAGTGAGGAGCGCCATTAAGTCATCCATCCACAACTAGGTATCTTCTAGGTGGACTGGATTTCAACACTGAGAATTCTAGATGTTCTTCTCCAACATACCAGACCAAAGATGGCTGCTTTACTAATCAGGTCTTCATAAACATAGAAATTGGGCCTTTTCAATCCTCAGTAGCTGGAAGATTAGGATGATATGGAAAAGAGGTAGAAGGAAACCGAGAACTGGATTAAGATTTATGGAGGTGATGGTGTTGAGAAGTGTATGGCCTACGAGCAAGATCGAACCATCTTAATAACAGAGGACGAGTTCAGCTTTTCTCTGAAGCCAAAAGAAAGGGTGAAGGGGTTCTCCAGAAAATGAAGTCCCCAAGAAGACAGCTAAGAGAATCCCTCTATCTGCATCAAAAAAGGACAGCCGACCTCCAATATAATTCAGAGATACTCGGATCCTCTGGAGATCCCACCTTACGGGTAGGGCAGGGAAATGAGGAGGGAGGAGAACCGTACAGTGGTCTCCCCACTTCGCCATTGCCCAGATACCTTCTGCGGGATCTAGGGAGACGACCCCTTTGCGCTTCACAGAGGCCTTGGCAACTCCCAGGCCCCAGCCATCCTCATTGTCTACAGTAACTTCCCAGTAGCACCTGCCGGTGTTGAATTCCTCACATCCCAGCACGAAAAGACATTGATCAAATCTTTTAGAGCAATGGGGATGAAGCCTAGGCCAGTTTCCCAGGATCAAGCTTTTCCGATTCTCAGATATAATGAGTTTGGGGTGAGCTGTGTCTGGATCCAAAGTCACTTCAGCTACAAAGGGGAAAAATAGAAAAACAAGCATGAACAGAACACCAGAGGTGAGCAAACCTCATCTCCTGAGCCTAGAATATTAATAAACAAAATATGACTCTGGAATATAGGTAGTTCTTGACCTATGACCTAAATTGAGCCCAACATTTATGTTGCTATGCCAAACATTTGTTAAATGAGTATTACCTTTCTTAAAACAGTTGTTAAGTGAATTACTGTAGATCTTAAGTTTGTAAAACATGGTTGTTAAGTGAACCTGGCTTCCCCCTGGACTTTGCTTGTCAGAAGATCGCAAAAGGTGGTCACATGACCCTGGGACACTGCAACCATCATAAATACACACCAGATACCCAGCATCTGAATTTTGATCATGTGACCATGGAGATGCTGCAAAGGTCATTAAAGTGAAAAATGGTGATAAGTCACTTTTTTCAGTGCCGTTGTTAACTTCGAAATGAATGGTTGTATGTCGAGACTATCCTTTCTGAGTTTGGTGAACTTCAATATCATTCAGAAACATTCCTTCTAAACCTCAAATGTTCCATGACGTAAAGTTATTCAGATACCCTTAAAAAGTACAAGAAGTTGTTGAAAAGGCAATTAGGGTGCTCTGTCCCTTTTAACCTGTCTTTTACATCCCCCTAATATGAGCAGAGGGACACGGTGGCTCAGTGGTTAAGATTCTGAGCTTGTCGATTGAAAGGTCAGCAGTTCAGCGGTTCGAATCCCTAGTGCCGCGTAATGGGGTGAGCTCCCGTTACTTGTCCCAGCTTCTGCCAACCTAGCAGTTCGAAAGCAGGTAAAAAATGCAAGTAGAAAAATAGGGACCACCTTTGGTGGGAAAGTAACAGCGTTCCATGCGCTTTTGGCATTTAGTCATGCTGGCCACAAGACCATGGGGACATCTTCGGACAGCGCTGGCCTTTAGGCTTTGAAATGGAGATGAGTACCGCCCCCTAGAGTCAGGAACGACTAGCACATATGTGCGAGGGGAACCTTTACCTTAACATAAGCAGATGTGGCACTCTTTACAGTCCTTTCCAAACTCTCATGGAAGACCCATCTTTGCATCGTAGGATTATAGAGTTAGAAGGGACCACCAGGATGCCTAGTTCTACAAACACAACTGTCAGTCCTGGAAGCCATCTTTTACTTTGGATCTTCAGGGCTGACACATTTAGTGCTGTGGAAAACTATATGGAGGATTGTATGGAGAGATATCTAGCCATAACAACATTCTTTTCTCTGAGAGTCAAGGACATCTTGCCCTGCACCTGGAGGGGTATAACTGGGAGGCATCTCCAGTTGGGATAGCGGATTGCTGGGACCATGTGATGGACATGTGGGTGAAGGGGATGGAACTTTGACTTTCTTTTGGGTGGGGAAAACCTGGAAGCTTTCAGATTCGGGTTTTCCCAGATGTGCCAATATAATATCTCTAATAAAATGGAACTTTGAGGAACTTCTAGCCTCGGAGTCACCTTTCGTTGGGGGTGTTACTTGGAACCCTGACAAAAACTAGATGTCAACAGTTCATATTTAAAAAGTCGATTTTTTGATCCCACCATTGTGGCTAACATCTTGACTTGACTAACAACACACCCTATGGAGCCCCAGTGCCAAAACCTAATCAGGCTTATGAATGTGACCCTTTTTGGCCACAGAAACTTACCTTTGTGCAGCGGAAATCCAAACTTGATTGCATCTGGTGGAGGAAAAAGTAATAATGAACATTGCTACAGAAAATGTGGAGACTCTGCAAAGAGTGCGGAGAAGAGCAACAAAGATGATTAGGGGACTGGAAGCTAAAACATATAAGGAATGGTTGCTGAAATTGGGTGTGTCTTGTTTGATGGAAAGAAGGACTAGGGGAGACATGAAAGCAGTGTTCCAATATCTCAGGGGTTGCCACAAAGAAGAGGGAGTCAAACTATTCTCCAAGGCACCTGAGCTCCACAAGTGGAGCTGCATACGTACACGATTGCCTGCTATTTGCATGACCCAGTTCGTAATGGGCTGCAATCCAGTATAGGGCTATGGCCCAGGGGTTGGGGACCTCTGGAATACAAGTGTTTCCTGAGGCTGATTTTAGGTCTCTGTCCTGTGAACTTTTTAGAGCAATTAATATTAAACAAAGAAAGAATTGGGGTACTGCCCTCCGCGTCATATTTCCTACCTTTAAATTGCTTCATGGCATTCTTCAAAATGGCACTTAAATCACACAGGTCCCAGATTTCCCATTTTAGCCCCAGTGGAAACATCACTGGGCTATCAAATACGTCTTTTGTCAAGAACCTGGGGAAACATAAAAGCTACCGTATTTTTCGGACTATAAGACGCACCTGAGTATAAGACGCACCTTAGTTTTTGGGGAGGAAAATAAGAAAAAAGCTGATTGGCGGGTGGATGGCCTCCCAGAATACCCCCAATCAGCTATTCCCAGAGAGGAATTTTAGCAACAGGTTCCTTGGTTGTGAGCTCTGCGCATTGTTTTTTTTTTCAGCCTCTGAAACTTCCCTTTAAGAGGCTTTTTTCAGCTTCTGAAACCTCTGTTTCAGAGGCTGGGCGGGGCTACATTCAGTATATAAGACGCACCCAAATTTTCACGCTCTTTTGGAGGGGGAAGGTGCATCTTATACTCCGAAAAATACGGTAGTTACCAAACTATTAAATTCAGAATGCATGGAGACATCACATAAAGAAAAATGAGGAACAAAAGCATTTTACAGAGTGTGACTAATTCATATGGCACACGATGCCAGGATTTGCTTATGCATAACCCACCAACGTAGCAATAATTGGCTAAGATCACATCATTTAAATTTAAATAGCGCGGCACAGCTGTTTCCCCCCTCGCTGTTTACTTACCTTTAAACGGCTCCTTTTTCCATGCGAAGTGTGTGTTAGGTGCATACTGTGCATGCAGGCACAGTGTGCATCTGGCATGCACTGCACATGCATCTGGCACGCATTGTGCATGCGTGCACGCAGCATGCATCTGGAACGCATTGTGCATGCGTGCACGCATGCATCTGGAACGCATTGTGCATGCGTGTGCATAGTGTCCATCTGCCACGCATTGTGCATGCACGTGTGCGTGTGCAGCATGCATCTGGCGCGCACCATGCATACGCAGGTAGCGAAAGAGTAGCAACCAGCAGAGGATTTTACCACTGCATGGATGTCTTCTAAGCATCCATTCAATCTGGGATATGTAATCAGTACCAAAATCAAGTTATTGAGTCCTTTCACATAAAAGGATGCATTTTTTTAAAGCTGATGCTACTGTTGGACTATTAAGAGGCAAGGATATGATTTACTGTGATCCATTAGTAGATCCTAATCTACTTTCTACTCTACACAATTTAGGATGAAGTTGAAGAATTATCTCAACAGATGTTCAGCGTAAACCCTCAATGAATAGGCAAGTTTACCATCCTTCTGGTTTGCTTTTGCACTGATCCACCTGGTCCCAAGAATGATCAAGTCATTTTTTTTCCCCTCTAAAGAAGATAAATTTCTAGGGTAAGATCACTTACTTCTTCAAGGTGCTTCCAGCATCCTAGAATGGATGGAAAGAAAAAGAAGAGGGATCTCAGTGCCATTCAATGGATACTTCTCACATCCTGGATATTCATAGTCTGCCTTCAATCTTCAGAAACATTAAATGAGAAGAATTGGACAAAATTGACTCAGGGAGAATTTGGTCTTGGATGTGGTAGCACTACCCCAAACAGACCCTGTGTGTAATCTGGGGGTTTTCCTGGACTCACCACTCCTGCTTTTTTTCTTTTTTCTTTTTTTTTAATTTGATTTATATGCCGCCCTTCTCCAGAGACTCAGGGCGGCTTACAATGCGTTAAGCAATAAGCAATAGCCTTCATACTTTTGTATATTTATACAAAGTCAGCTTATTGCCCCCACAATCTGGCTCCTCATTTTACCTACCTTAGAAAGGATGGAAGGCTGAATCAACCTTGAGCCTGGTGAGATTAGAACTTGCAGTAATTGCAGGCAGCTGAATGTTAATAGCAGTGCCTTAGTCTACTGTGCCACTCAGGCACCTTGAGGAGCAGGTGACAGTCGTGGCTAGGAGGGCCTTTGCGGAATTGCGGATTGTGCGCCAGTTACACCTTTTCCTGGACCAACAATCCCTACTCACAGCCATTCATGCCCTAGTCACTTTCCGTCTTGACTACTGCAACACGCTCTACATGGGTCTGCCCTTGAAGAACATCTAAAAGCTCCAGTTGGTGCAAAATGCAGCAGCCCACGTGGTTTTGTGGAGACACCGTGTGCACATGTATAACCTCTCCTGCGAGAGCTGCATTGGTTGCCCATTTGCTTCCAGGTGCAATTCAAGGTGCTGGTTGTCCCCTATTAAAAACCTTCATGGCTTGGGACCAGGTTATCTGAGGGACCATCTCATGCCGGTCACATCTACCATCAGAGTGGGGAGGCAGGGAATGCTGCGGGTCCCATCCCCAAGGGAGATACACCTGGTGGGACCCAGCAGGGCCTTCTCTGTAGTGGCTCCCTTTCTCTGGAACATCATCCCCCCACCGGAGATTAAAATGGCCCCCACTCTAACACTCTTCCGGAAGGCGCTGAAGACCTGGTTCTGCCAGCAGGCCTGGGGAACCCAGAGCAGGATGGAGCCCATTAAATGGCTCATGTGATCTGTTGTCGCCAGGGCGCGGGGGGGGG
>WNWU01000121.1:1765392-1792534 GCA_012654045.1 Ptyas mucosa | reverse complement strand
TATTCTATTCTATTCTATTCTATTCTATTCTATTCTATTCTATTCTAAGCTTCGCACAATTCTTTCTAAATTACACAAGACCTAATGCAGACATTACTTTTGTCTCCCCCCACCCCAGTAACCAGAAGTGGATCGTTTTTGTGGGAGTCTTTTGTACACTCCTCCAGCCTGAATGTAGGGAACGGAATATATAAACTATAGTGTTTGTATGAGTTCTCCCAGAAGCAGTGTAAAAAAAATAAGAAGTGAAGCAGAAGGGTAATATTTCCATCAAATCAAATGCAACTGTTGGATATTCATCAAAAATTAAAATGTTTCACAATAGTCTTCTTTCAGATTTTTTTTAATTTGCCAGTCTAGCCTCTGATGGTCTTTGTAATCTCCCATCCATATTAACTGGGTCTGTCTGATCACAATTACCTATTAATGATCAGCCCAGGTGGATTCGGTGCAGGATCTGATACCTTGCTCAAAAGATGCTATAGAAAGCATGAGAAACATAAATGAGGGTGAAGGTTCATTGTAGGTTGGTTTCTGAATGTTTCCTTACCAGGCTAGGTAACATCTTCTGCGGAGTTTAGGGGATACCCTAAACTCCGCAAAAGATGTTACCTAGTGTAGATTAGCACCCACCCTACTCCTAGAAAAATGAAATAGTCAAGGAAATATTAAAAAGGCAGAATATTATACCTGCCTGGACGAGAAATGGAGAAACATGTTTTTTAGGCAGAAAGCAGACTCACTCTTAATAGCCCCCACACACTCAATAGCCCACAGATGTCAGCACTTAAGAGATAAAGAGATAGCTAGGTCTATTCATAAGCAAATGCCTTCATCTAAGATCCAACAAAGGTAGGATTAGCCCTCTACCCATCTAGCAATAGAACTCACCACATGGCGGGGGGGGGGGGGGATTGCATCACCCAGCAAGGCTCAACCAAGCCTGGGACTCAAGACAACCTACAAAGTTACCCCTGCATGGCCCCATGGAGTCTGACAACCAATCAGAATACAAGCTCAAATTCAAAGCCCAACAGAGGGTATAAATCTCACACACACACGCGCACACACACACACACACACACACCCATGTGCTTCTTTGCCCAGGACCTCAAAACCATGTGGTCCTGTCCACCATTAAGTCATCTTTTCAAGCAGTCTCCATGTTTCCAATCTCTTTCTCCCCACTTGGAATTGAATCCAGATCGACATTTCTTCCAATACTAGCATGGTAACAAAACATTTGGAAACCAATCCACATGCTCAGAGAACGAACCTTCATCCTCATCCTACACCCGAGCTACAGATATTCACCACTATAGCAAACACTATGAATGGTTAACCCTGCCCACTCCAACCTCCACCTTCCAGCATTCTCTCTAAGATGATTGGGGTAAGAAGCATGGGGGAAGTGAACAACCAGTAGCCACGAAAGAAGTAGCAAAGTACTTTCGGCCTCCCACGTAGCAAGGTAGAAAAGGCAAAAAGGTGATGCTTAAACAGGAACTTCTTCAAAAATGAAGAGCGGCTTATGTGCATTTAGTGGCTGAAATGCTTGAAAAATAAAAGAACCACAAAAGCAATGGGGGGTAATAATCCTTTATTAAAAACCACATATTAAATTCTAAAAAAAAAAAAACCAACTGGTTTTCACCTTTATTATGCAAAAGAATGGTGTTTTTAAATGTGAGTATCCCGATCTGTTTACGCTTAACTACAATTCAACCCATCGTGATTAACAAAAAGTGTGTGCGTGTTCAAAACAGCATCCCCTGAAATGATTGTGTTCAGCTCTATTTCTCCATATTAAGAGCTGCTTCCACCACCACCACCCCCGCACTAAAACTTTAATTGGAAGCCTCCATTAAAGATTAAAATGATAAAATAGCCAAGACGGTCTTCCTCAACATAGCACCCTCCAGCACTACCTGGGAATTTTGATCCTTCCAAAGTCTGGTGGATTTCCCATCAGGTATGGCTCCATTAAAAAGTATGTACCAACTTTGTACGGTAAGATTCATTCTACATCGCACCAGTTTGCATCTGAAATTCATCCCAAGTGTTTGGTGCTGAGGATGAGATGGAGAGAAAGAACAGAAATACAGGGAAACTGATACTAAGAAAGAGGCCTCAGAGATCTAGAGACATAAGGATCTGGTGATGGATTTTCTGCCTTAGGGACAAAGCGAGAGACGGGTTCTATTCTGAACCCAAAAGAAAGGGCAAATGGGTTCTCCAGCAAATGAAATTCCTGAGAAAAAATGCAGCAGAGTTCCTCTCTCGGCATCACAAAAAGCCACCTGGCCTCCAGGATAGTTCAGAGAGACTCGAATCTTCTTGATCTTCCAATGAATTGGCCAAGACACAAAAGCTGGGGGGTTCATGTGCATCCACATGGTGCTACAACACTTTGCCATTGCCCAGATCCCTTCCATTGTACGAAAGCCCTCAACACCCTTTCTCTTCACGGAACGTCTGGCAACTCCAACACCCCAGTAGCCATCATTTTCCACAGCAACATCCCAGTAATGCCTGCCAGTGACGAACATCTCGCGTCCCAACACACACATCATGACGTCAAATCTCTTGTCGTCCATGATGAGTTTTTGGCTTTTTCTTCCCAACCAGAAGCTTTTAAGATCTTCTGAGAGAATGATCTTGGGATGAGCTGTGTCAGGATCCAGAGTCACATTTGCTATGAAGAAACACAATTACAGTAAGTCATCCATAAGATGGAAGCTGTTCATCAAAAGCTCAAACATTAATAAAGAATACTATCTTTGCTATGCTGTGAAATTTATTCTTTTTTTAAACAAAATAACTTTATGTATAATTTTTTCTTTAACACCCATAAATGTTTAGTTTACGGTGTATTATCTGGGTCAATATATTTTGCATACAATTCTGATGGTGATATTACCATTTAAATATAATCATACTTTTTTAACGTCTAACATTTGTGTATACATAGTAATCATATGTTCTATTTTATTTAGTATACATAATATTATTTTCCCAATTTCTACTTGCTACTTCTTTTTTCTAGCACCTATTAGAATAACCACCATGTTAACAAGTATTCTATGTCTATCCATCCTCTCTTGCCCTTTTTAGAATTTCAACTCTTATTAGATTTTTGGTGAATCTGTCCTGCTTCTCCTCTGGTATCTTGTAACTCCTTTTATCATTTTTATTTAATATAAATATTTCCGCTGTCACAGCATCTGTCTCTTGCTGTTGGATCTCTAGAGTACACATCCTCTTTTTTCCCATCATTTTTAAACAATTTTGCTCATTATTCTTTTTTCTATTTTGAATTCTTAAAAAATATTCTATTTGTTCCGTGTTTGACAATATTGCTATCCCTTCTTTTTGTCTACTTATATCATTTTTTGAATTATCTCCTCTATTTTTTCCTCAATGTTTTCTGTTTTCTCCTCTATTTTCTGAATATTTTTGTTCATTTATTATTGTCCTTTGCTGGGGTTTTCCTAATCTCACTGTATCTTGAAACAATTCCATCATCTCCTTATGATTTCTTGTTATATCTTCCTTAATCATTGAAACATCAACATTATTTCTTTATAGACTGCATTTGCTTCTTCCTGCTGAGACATTTTCTGCTGAGATGCTACCGTGAGATTTATTCTTAACAGTGAAGATCAGAAATGAAAAAAAGAAAGTTTTGTATCTCCTGGAAATTGTAAGTAAGAGGATCTAGGTTGGAAAGGACTTTGCTAAATTGGGGGTGGGGGGGCAGAGAAGGAGTTGCAACCACAAGGCTATTGGATTTGTCATTCTCCAGGGAAATTTTAGCTTTCAGAACATCCTCCAGTTCACCATCCAATGATGCTGTAATCTGAGATGCTTGAAAAATATGGATTATGGTTTGACGATCAAAAGGGGGACATTTAAACAGTAATCCTCCTGTATTAAATATTAATATAGGCAGAAATCACAGAGAATGGTGCGGTGACCTAGAGGTGGAGCTCTTGCCTCACAATCAGGAGGCTGTGAGTTCAATCCTAGGTAGAGGCTGATATTTCTCTCTAGGTACAATGAGAATATATTTGCTGCAAAAGCTCTGCATTGGTGACAGGAAGGGCATCTGGTCAGTAAACACTCAGCTCCATTCAGTTGCCCTTACTCCACCCCGCAAGGGAGTACCAAGTCATTAAACGACGAACATAGGCAGAAATCACAGGACTACATAGCATTGCCATAAATATTTTCTTCCAATTTAAAGACATTGAAATGATTTGTCTTTTTTTTTCTAATAGAAAAAGCTCATTCTTGTTTTGGGCAAGGGACCCAGGATGGATAGATGGTGAACCTCCGTGTAAAAATAAGCAAAGAAATTTGTGAAGATTTAGCCACCCCTCAGACCCAGAGATATACCTTTCTGAATCTGATATCCAGATACCAGGGTATCTAAGGAAATAGAGAAACAGATTAAGTAACACAACACAACACTTCTTCAAACAAAATATAATTAGCTGTCAAGGTATCATGGACACTTACCGTATTTTTTGAAGTATAAGACACACCTTTTTCCCCCCCTAAAAGGGGGTGAAAATTTAGGTGCAGCTTATACACTGAATGTAGTCCTGCCCACCCACTGGCCCCCACCCTTTGGCCTCTGCCTCCTAGCAGTTACCTCCTTGCAGCAAACAGCAAGAAGAAACAGCTCCTTTCAGCTTCAGCACAGCCTAATTAGCACAAGTTGATTGGATCGGCCTCCCGATTCTCAGCTGTTTTGCTCTCAGCTGTTTTGCATGGGCCTCTGTTGTTTGCTGCAAGGAGGTAAATTGCTGGAGCAGATTTTTTTTTTCCCTTGTGCTAATCAAGCTATACTGAAAATGAAAATGAAAGTAAAGCAGGCTGTTTGCTGCAAGGAGGCAAAATTGCTCAGAGGAAGAGGGAGATTTCTTTTTCTTCTTTTCGTCACCAAAAAAGGTAGGTGCGTCTTATGCTCCGAAAAATACGGTAAATTCAAAATCACCTAACTAAACAATGATTGAGCAGATTCTGAATATTAAATAATGTTTTCAAGCCTTCCAAATGGCTTAGAAAAAGTAGAAGAGTTGTGTATCCTACAAGCTGCTGAACTTTGGCACACAGAGGCACAGCATTATTAGATTTTTAATCACAGACTTAATGCTGGTTCTGGCTCAGTGTATTGTGTGAACTCAATTAATCAACAACCACAGTTAAATAACATGGTACTTGAATCCAATCTTTGCCTTCTCTAAATATGAAATGTTTTCATATTTCATATTCCTGGTTATGGATTTGCAAACAAAGTTCTGATGTCCTGTTACATACATACTGCCTTGAAATTCTTCAGCAGAATTTGAAATTACCTACAGACTTAATTTCAAATGCAAAACATTGGGTAATTCAAATATTAAAGGTAAAGGTTTCCCTGGCACATATGTGCTAGTCGTTCCCGACTCTAGGGGACAGTGCTCATCCCTGTTTCAAAGCCAAAGAGCCAGTGATGTCCGAAGACATCTCCGTGATCATGTGGCTGGCATGACTAAACCCCAAAGGCACATGGAACGCTGTTACCTTCCCACCAAAGGTGGCCCCTATTTTTCTACTTGCATTTTTTACGTGCTTTCGAACTGCTAGGTTGGCAGAAACCGGGACAAGTCACGGAAGCTCATCCCATTACGTGGCACTAGGGATTCGAACCACTGAATTGCTGACCTTTCGATTGACAAGCTTAGCATCTTAGCCACTGAGCCACCGTGACCCTTAATCAAATATTAAGCAACTCCCTAAAATGCCTTCCTCTTGAAAATTTAAGGAAAAGAAGTCCTTCCCAATAATTCCTGGAGATGCCAAGAATTGAATCCAAGTTTTTTTTTCATACAAAGCAAACACTATTTTTAATTAGGGTTTTTTAAATGTCAGTGGGTCTCTTAAAGGCATTCTGTGGATCTCAGTCTGAAAGAAATCCTTGCTACCTCTCCAGCCAATCTCAATAACTTTGATAGCAGAGTTCTGAAACAAAATCATTAAGCCATTGTGACTGCTTCAAATTCCTCAAAAAATTAAAACTTTCTTCTCAAGTGGCCCTTAAATTCCCTATTGACCCTTCTAGTTTTTCAATGGCCCCAGCATTTACCTGCACCAACTTCTAACTCAGCATCTCTCCATCACCAATTTTTATGTTTTGTTTCAGTCCTTTTCTTACCTTTGAATTGTTTCATAAGAGTCCTTAGAAAGGTATTGAAATCAAATAAATCCCAGACTCCGAATTTCACCCATGGAAGAAGCATTACTGGATTCGTAAGTGTTTGCTTGCATCTAAGAAGAAACAAACCGATGAGGCCATCTTTCGAGGAATAGAAAAATGTGCCCCAAGCTCTGTTTTTAGTGTTGAACACTCTCAGATCCAAAACCGCCCAGTAGACTCACATGAAAAATGAGCATTGTTCTCTGCTCTATAGATGAAAGGAGGAAAGTAAATAGGTTGCAACTAAAATTATAGGCCAGTGATAGTTAACCTTTTTGCCATTGTGTGGCAGAAGCGGGGGGGGGGGGGTCGCACCTGCGCCCACGTTCATAATTTTATGCGTCCTGTCCCCACACATGCGTGTGCAACCCCCCCTCCCCCGGGCACGCGATGGCACGGTAGGCCTGTTTTTTGCTCTCCCCAGCCTCCAGAGCCTTTCTAGGAGTCTGGGGAGGGTGAAAACGGCTTTCCCCACCCTCCCGGAAGCCCTCCAGAGGCCAAAAATGGCCCATTTGCCAACTTCCGGTCCCACCGGGAGGGGTGGGAAAGGCTGTTTTCACCCTCCCCAGACTCCTAGAAAGGCTCTGGAGGCTGGGGAGAGAGAAAAACAGGCCTTCCCCCACCCCCCCAATGACCTCTGAAGGCAGGAAACAACCTGTTTCCCTACTTCTGGTGGGCCGCACCGGAGCTGAACTTGCGTGCCCAGCAATACAGCTACGCGTACCACCTGTGGCATACGTTTGCCATCACGGTTATAGGCGATCAAGATCTCTTAAAAGAGCCAACCTCCAAACTATAGTTCCCAGAGCCTTTCCTGAAGCATGGGGGAATTATCAGTGGGTTGTTGAGAATGTTAGGGCCTTTTAAAACTATCCAACCTTAACAAAATATGAGCCAAACAAAGGATATTTAAGGTGTAAATATTCTACCATGCTCCAGGCATCCATATTAACTTTTCAACTATCCCTCTGCCAAGGTACAGGCTTCATTCACGCCAGTGAAGTCATATCAACCAGGTAAGACAAAATGTGATCCCAGCAGCGGCGGGGGTTTTCAATATACTTACCACCAGTTTGCTTTGCGCGCGCGCCTTTCACACAAGCACCCAGCCTCGAAAGCGTCCCTAAATAGGACGGCATAAAGCCGAGGCAGGGGGATGGTCCCACCCGTGATCTCCGCTACCAGTTCGCCCCGAACCGGTACGAACCGGCTGAATACCATCTCTGGATCCCAGACTCAAAATGTCTGCCCACTCCTGCCCCAAACTCTGATCCCTGTTCCCACATTTGGGTGGATTGTTCCAGCTGGCTACTCTTTCTCTTTTGAGAAATTGCTGGAGACTTGATCATCTAAGTAATAGGTCTATTTTATTTATGGAATTTGCAACCCACCATTCTGCCAAAGAATGGTGACCTAGGATGAAGCAGGTAAGAAGGACCAGGATAAAGTCTAGTAGGCAGAAACAAAAAAGTAGGAAGAAAACTAGTAGGAAAACTACTCAGGAAGTCAAAAGCCCGCCCAAGAATTGATAATTAACCAGAACCACCTGCAAAGTGGACCCCAAGACATGTCTCTTAGCTATCTATCATGATAAATAATTCTTGTTGACTTCTCTTAAGATCATCACTGAAGATTATCCTCAACGATCTTCTGTTAAGATCACTGGATCATCATTTAGGTCATAGTTGTGAGCCATGATGTTTAACTTAAACTCTACTCAAGTAACTGGGCTTGAATACGTGCAATATAATTTGCATTATATTGTCTGCTCCAAACAAATTATGCAAACATTTTATAGTAATAATCAAATACACTTGTTTTCATTTTTGACATGCCAAAACAAAAAAAAGATGGAATTCATGATTTCGCAATTTTTTTAAAGGTCTCAAATTGGAGTATCAACAAAAAAAAATGGGTTTTTATTATTCCACTAATTTGCACTAGTAACACACATAAAAACAAAATTGACTCTCCTCTGTGCCTAGCCATTCTCCTTGCGTCCACTATTCCAATTTAGGAAGAAGTCAGCTTACCTGTTAAGAGTGCTTCCCACATCCTAGAAGAGAAAAAAGGGTTAAAAGTGGAAAGGAATTAGGTGGTTTTTCATATTAAAAGTGCCTCTCAAATCCCAGACTGGAATAATACTTGGAAATGTTACCATTGTATTGTTTTATATCAACTAACTCCAGATTTGTGGAATTTAGCATTCCAGTATTCTCTGCATTAGCAATAAGCTGCTTGGGGGGTTTTGAGAATCCACGCATCTTGAAGCAGCCAACTCAAAGAAGAGAGTTCAGTATGCAAAACAGGCACTTATCAGCAATTTATAGATCCCCCCATTAGTACAGATTCTGCTTGGAGGGACGTGATGATGTCAACTTCTCCATTCACGTCTCCGTTGCAGTAAGAACTAATGCTCGACTCTAGCACCTGCTTTCCTCATTTCATTCTACTCTACTCCTGTCCAGTAGAGAAAAATCAAAGCTAGACGGTATCCTAACCTACATATTGGGGAGATGACACATTGGGACACTCGATGGACATCCTGTCCAAGCCAAGATAGTTCCATCTTAGATGCTAAAGTCTTCTACACTATTTTTCCAAGAAATATTGTTTCAGCCACTTCCATGGACCTTTTCCCATGGAAAAAGTTGAAGGGTCCTCCATTCATCCTTCAGTAGAAATCTATACCCATGAAGTAGACTGCCTTCTTTGCTGATGGCTATCCTCTCTCTATTCTGGGTCATTTGCTTCTCCCTTCCAAGATCATCAATGAAAAAACCTGGCAGATTCTGCACACCTTGGCTGGTGTCGGAATAACGCGGAACGTGCTATTTTGACACCAGCATAGCTAAGGATGCCCTGCATCTATCTCTCCAATGGTTGAGAATGAGATGAAGGCAACCTCATGAGGACAAAGCAGAAAAATAGAAGCTATGTGCCACAATTAGATCCAAGTAGGAAAAAGGTCTCAATAGCAATAGCACTTAGATTTATATACCTCTTTACAGTGCTTTACAGCCCTCTCTAAGCGGTTTACAGAGTCAGCACATGGCCCCCAACAATCTGGGTCCTCAGATTGGATGGAAGGCTAAGTCAACCTTGAGCCTGGTGAGATTTGAACTGCCAAACTGCAGGCAGCCGACAGGCAGCAGAAGCAGCCTGCAGTACTGCATTCTAACCACTGCGCCACCACGGCTCTTGTAGCTTTTGGGAACGTCCTCTATGTGTGCGGGATTGCACTAAAGTTGGTTAGGGTTTAAGGGATGTGCCCCAAGGACCACCTACCACACTCCCACAGTCCATCTATATTTCTTGAACCATAGGTTGGGAATAATGGATTTAAAGTCTGCTATAAACCTTGATTTTAATATCAAGGAAAGCCATCAAAAGACAATATAGAAAGAAACAGTAACAGCAGGATCACTGCAGTAACTACATTTCACAGAGCAAAAGAATTCAAGAGAGATCAAACCCAGATTGTTTTGTGACGAAAACAAAACAAAAATTCCAAATGAATATCGGAAGGCTACTGCAGAATCAGGAAGGCCTCCAAGGAGAATTACAGCAGTCAGGCAGATCTATCTAGCACAGGGTATCAAACCCGCTCGCATTGCAGGCTGTATCGTGATGTATCGCGATCTCTTTTGCCTTTGCAGAGCCTATGCGGGCCATAACCGGCCTGTAGGCCGCCAGTTTGCCAGATCTGATTTAGGGGAAGCTGTTCTCTGAGATGTCTTTGTCCCAATTTTGGAATCTCTTACCTGCAGAAGGTCAGCTGCTGATTGTTGGCACTTCTCTTTGACTGTCTGGATAAGTTCATCAAAATCTGAGACTTCCCGGAATAAGATGGCTGCATGCTTAGCCTTTTTCCACAGCATCCCCTTCTCTAAGCTTTCCATAACTTTACGCAGCAGATAGTTCTCTTGTTCTTCCAAAAATTGGCGTATTGAATTAAATTCAGCTATGACGAATTGCCTCTCTCGTTCTATTTGTTGCTGCAAGCAGCGGATGGAAAGGGGAAAAGATGTTTGGTCAGGAACCAAATCAGCTTGGAAATGGCATTTAGCGTCAATTTTGACACAGACACCAGTTTGACACAGACACCAGTTTGACACAGACACCAGTTAGATGACACAACGGCAATCATGCAAACAGTGCAAAGTAATGTACTTTGTGACATTTGTGTGGTGTTGTCTTGATGGCATATTTTGTCACCATGAGAATAACATCAATTAAACAAGAGGCGCAAATTCACAAAATATACACCCCTCCTTTGAAGTGAGACTGTGAGAAAGCAGATCCGAGGGCCAACAGGTTTCTAATTGGAAAACAGACTACAGGTCGTCCTTGACCTACAATAGTTCATTTCAGATTCAGATTAACAGAGTTGGAAGGGACCTTGTAGGTCAGCTAGTCCAATCCCGCACCCAAGAAGAAGACCCTACACCATTTCTGACAAATGGCAGTCCAGTCTCTTCTTGAAAGTCTCAAATGATGAAGTTCCCACAACTTCCGAAGGCAAAGCTGTTCCATTGGTTGATTGTTCTCACTGTCAGAAAATGTCTCCTTATTTCCAGGTTAAATCTCTCCTTGTTCTCTACATTGAATTTCATTTTGTTAGATAGGGCCCAGTGTTCAAGTCTGTCAAGGTCCATCTGGATCTTGAGCCTATCTTCTAGGGCAGTAATGGCTAACCTTTTTGCTGGCGTGTGCCAAAAGCGGGGGTAATGGGGGGATTGCACGCATGTGTGCCCACACCCATAATTCAATGCGCCCCATCCCCCCACGCATACGCGTGTGACCCTCCCGGCCCCCCCCCCACTTTTGGCACGTGATGGCACGATGGGCCCAGTAGGCCCATTTTTTTGCCCTCCCCAGGCTCCAGAGCCTTTCTAGGAGCCTGGGGAGGGTGAAAACAGCCTTCCCCACTCCCTCGGAGGCCCGGAAAGAGCCCGTTTCCTGACTTCCGGTGGGCCCGGAAGGCCTGAAAATCAGTTGGCCAGCACAGGACTGAGGTAGGGCAATGCTCGTGTGCCCACAGATATGGCTCCGTGTGCCACCTGTGGTACCCATGCCATAGGTTCACCATCATGGTTGTAGGGTGTTAGCTATTCCTGCCAGCTTAGTATAATCTGCAAATTTGGTAAATTCCCCTTCTTTTCCCTTATCCAAGTTGTTTATGAAGAGTACTGGGCCTAAGATGGAACCTTGTGGCACCCCACTGCTTACTTCCCTCCATGTAGACTTAGACCCATTAAGGACTGCTCGTTGAATACGGTTTGTCAGCCAGTTGTGAATCCATCTGGTGTTGATGCTATCTATCAATGATGCTATCATTTAGTGACCATTCGAAATTACAACAGCAGTGAAAAGTGTGACTTATGACTGGTTTTCAAACTTACAACGGTTGGAGCATCCCCATGGTCACATGATCAAAATTTGGATGCTTGGCAACTGGCTTATATTTATGATGGTTGCAATGTCTTGGGGTTATGTGATCACTTTTTGTGACCTGCTGACAAGCAAAGTCAATAGTGGGGGGGAGCACAGGGGGGGTGGGGCGCATAGAATTATGGATGTGGGCACGCGGGCGTGTGACACCCCCCCCCACGCTCCCCCCACTTTTGGCACGCGATGGCAAAAAGATTAGCCATCACTGGTATAGGCTCTCCTGCTTGAGCAGGGGCTGGACTAGAAGACCTCCAAGGTCCCTTCCAGCTCTATTCTGATTAACTGACTGATTGATTGATTGATTGATTGATTGATTGATTGATGGTACACCCAAAGGAACAGTTGGACAAGATACAACTTAGTCCACAGAAGGAATGTAGGCATGGCAAATATCTCTTGAAGGAATCCTCCCTCCTTTCTTAGGCTGTAAAAGTGATGGGGCAGAATTGTATTTTCAGCCTTATTAATGTAAGCTTATAATAAAGTAGAATTAGGCTGTGCTTCTTGTCTAATTCATGCATTCTTGCAATGCTGACAAGCATCATGGAATATTTGCACTCAAGAAGTAGTGGCTAGCAACATTGCTTATGGCAAGCTTTTTATGGGATATTTATGTCATACTCAACATCCTTAATACGCTATCAGCCTTCCAAAGGTTACCTACTCCTTGTTTAGCCTTAGTGGCTTTTTAAACACATCACATTTTACAGAAAATTTCCCAGCACTCAGCAGCACCAAGTCAGTCTTGAGTAATCTTAAAAAAAACTAAGCAGGTTTGGACTTAGTTAAAACTTGGATGGAATGTTTATGGAGATTCTCAATTATGCCTGCTTTTTCAAGAGGCAATTGGACTTTGTTTTTCCTTGAAGACGTTTTGCTTCTCATCTAAGAAGCTTCTTCAGTTCTACTGAACTGAACTGAACTGAACTGAACTGAACTGAACTGAGGAATTTTCTTGGATGAGAAGTGAAACATCTTCAAGGAAAAACAAAGTAAGTCCAATTGCCTCTTGAAAAATCACCTTCGGGAAAACTTGGACGGAAGAACGCTAAAGAATCCAATGATTGTAGATCAGAAAATAAACATTTTAAAAATCCCATCTTGGCAAACCACTATGGTAAATTACTTCCATATGGTTGAAAAGAACATGGAGCTGCCTATTTAGTCTCCAGAAATAAAACTCAGGCGAAGCTTTGCAAGATTTCCAAAATGCTGATTCTTAGAATATCCGTGAAGAAGACTAAACTATTTTAGGCAAGTATTTCAAACAGGATTAAAAAGAAAAACTATTTCTTGGTGACACATACAATTAGGGAGACAGCTTCGGTTCCTTCATCCGTGTGATGTTTTGAAATCCTTTTTTTCTCATTCTTTAAAGTCCCCATGACGTTTAACAACTGGCCCTAGAAGGAAAAAAAAAAGATATTGAGATAATCATAGAATACTAGGAGGCTATCATCACAAGATAATCACCAAATAGTAGGAGGCTATCATTAGGGGATGTGGTGGCTCAGTGCCTAAAATGCTGAGCTTGTCAATCAAAAGATCGGCAGTTCAGCAGTTCGAATCCCTAGTGCCGCCTAATGGGGTGAGCTCCCGTTACTTGTCCCAGCTTCTGCCAACCTAGCAGTTCAAAAGCACGTAAAAAATGCAAGTAGAAAAATAGGGACCACTTTTGGTGGGAAGGTTCCGTGCGCCTTCGGTGTTTAGTCATGCCGGCCACATGACCACAGAGACGTCTTCGGACAGCGCTAGCTCTTTGGCTTTGAAACCGAGATGAGCACCGCCCCCTAGAGTCAGGAACGACTGGCACATATGTGCGAGTGGAACCTTTACCTTCACCTTATCATCAAATAGTCCCAGTTTGCAATAGTCTCAGTCCTCTGACTCTTTTTCCTCTATCCCACTTCACCTTCTCTTTATGCTCTGCCCCTGAGTGTTTATGGAGATTCTCAGTTATCCAGGTCATGGTTGTTTCAAAAGTGCCATGCCCACCAAGCCACGCCCACGGAACCCATAGCAAAAGAAATCTGCATTTCACCACTGTTGGGGACCCCTGGTCTAGACGACCTCCAACGACTGACATAGGCAGCTTCCATCAAAGATTCCCACCTTGTACTCTTGGGCAGCTTCAGCCACAGGGACAACATCGTGAGTCAGATGCTCCCGAGATAATTCACACATCGAACAGAAGAGGACAAGCTCATTCCTGCAGAAAGCCTTGAGAGTTGGAGGGTGCTTCTTACAAACAAGGCCCTCTGCTGCGATTTGCTTTATATCAACGCACAACTCTTCGACCAGTTTTGTAATATTCGTCAGCTGGACGTTTGGTATAAAGTTCAGTTGAGGAATTTGCTCCTGACATTGAGGGCATGTGGTCCTGATGGGAAATTGGCCCCAGTAACTCACAAGGCAGGCGTGGCAGTAATTATGCCCGCAGGAAAGCGTTGTCGGATTTAAGAAACTCCTGAAACAAATGGAGCAGATTAGTTCTCGTTGCAATTTCTGTAGAATCTGTTGCAGATCCATGTCTCTTCTTCTACCAGAATTGGGAAAGCTATTTCAGTTTCTTCACTGGGGCGGCAAAAGGCAACAGCTGAAGGAGTTAATAGCAATCTCCTGTGCTGTGGAGCTACAGAAAAAGAACAGATTCTTGTATGGAACAGAAAGGAACTAGGATCGGCGTATTGAAATCCCCACAATCGTCCCTCCTTCCCAAAATATGTGATCTCCCATTCAAAATACATGAATAACATTTTCAGTGTTTGGGTGGTATGCCAACCACTGCCTTCAAAAGAAAGAGCCAATAATTAGGCCTCTCCCACTGCTAGAATAATTTAACAAGCATCTGAAGGCACAACAAGTAGCAATGACTGGAAACTAATCAAGGAGAGAAGCAACCTGGAATTAAGGAGAAACTTCCTAACAGTGAGGACAATCAACCAGTGGAACAGCTTTGCCTTCAGACGTTGTGGGTGCTCCATCACTGGAGGTTTTTAAGAAGAGATTGGACAACCTGTCAAGGGCTGTCTCTACTCAATCCCTAGGGAAAAAAACCCTTGACTCCATAAATTTAGAGAAAATATACTTTTACAAGGAATGAGCTGAATACAGCAACTGTCAGGCAAGATCTGAAGAAAATTCACGCAAAGAAACAAGCTGAGGCAAACCCCCAGAGCCCACCACCTGGTAGCCAGGCAACCAGAGTTCAATCATCGGCGAGAAATATGTTTTGGGAAAGTCTCTGGTCCAGGTGCAATGTTCCTCCTTCGTATATTCTGAAGCCTGGACAATTGGCCTTGAAATATATTAAACAACCTAAGCTGGCTTCCCTGAGACTAGGCCTCCTCTCCACTTCTCAGAAATTTCATTTCCATCTCCTGCACCATTTCCATGGCAACTGGCAGCAAGCTGAAGTGGTGCAGTGGTTAGAGTGCAGTACTGCAGCTACTTTAGCTGACTGCTAGTTCAGCAGATCAGCGGATCAAATCTCACCAGCTCAAGATTGACTCAGACTTCCATCCTTCTGAGGTGGGTAAAATGGGGACCCAGATTGTTAGGGGGCAATATGCTATTTAGTATACTGTCTTTGATGTAAGCCGCCCAGAGTCCTCGGAGAGTGAGCGGCATAGAAATATGACTAATAAAATAAATAAATAAGCTTGAAAGAAAGTGAAGACGCAGGCTGACACAGCCCCTTGTCTGAAATGGTACATCAAGGGGTTGGACTAGAAGACCTCCAAGGTCCCTTCCCACTCTGTTATTTTGTTCTGTGCTAAAAAGGTACAATCAGCAGAAAATGTGTTCTTAGAATCCTTTTGATGTTTTACAACCAGAGATTATTGTGACTCTCCTCCTACAATCTCTACACGACTATATAAATTGGGGGAGGGTGATAAATCAACAATACCTTGATTCCAGACAGTCACACTTTTCCAAGATGCCCTTTTGTTTCCCTTTCTTTTTTCATAGCTCTCTGTCATTAAGCAACTAGCATTTGCTCCATGACTTTTCAGAAAATCAATTTGAAAAATTCCCATTTTAAAAGTTGACCTTTGTTTACTGCTCCTCCAAAATTTGAAGGTTCCACAAGTGTATATACTGTGTTTCCCCGAAAATAAGACCCTGCCTTATATTTTTTTGAACCCCGAAATAAGCGTTTGGCCTTATTTTCGGGGAGGTCTTATTATTTCGGGGCATGTGGAGCAAGATGGGGCTCCTCTTGCCATCTTACCTGATTTCCAGTTCTGCGTTTAAATATTTTCAGAGAACGCTTATTTTCATGGGGAGGCTTATTTTGGTGCATGCACTCAAAAGCCCAATTGGACTTATTATCAGGGGGATGTCTTATTTTCGGGGCAACAGAGTATGTATGTATGTATGTATGTAAGATTCACTCACATGCATTGAAGGGTTCCATTTTTATCAACCCCCCGGCACAAACCCAGTTTAGTTTATTACTAGTTTGAGTAACTATCACATAATTTCAGAAAACAGTAGCATTTAGAAATTATCTTTTGTTTGTTACAGCAAAAATACAGTTTTGAAGACGAATATTATAGCAAATTATGTGATAGTGTTACTTTTGGAAACCCATTCCATTTCATCAAATCCATGAAGCATTATTCTGTGTATGTGTGTCTATGTGTTGCCTTTTAATCAAAATGTTTAATTAGAAAAAGAGATAACTATATTTAATTACACACACACACATACACACACACACCCTACCTACCTTCCTTTTGAGAGATAAAATTAGTAATCTGTAAAAACAAGGTACCGTAGACTAAATTTAGGCATTGCAGACAGTTTGCATTATCTGTAAATAGCAATCATTCACAAAACACCCAAATGTATCATGCACATTACTTGATAAAACGGTTAACGCTTGGTTTTCTCTTCATTTGATCCATGAGTAACACAAATTAAAGAGATTAAAATCTACTAAATCGCCTCAGTTCTATTTGGCATCTTTCAGTTGGTATACCTAAGTAGCATTTAGACTTTTGCCATTCAAGCACAGCGACCACCAACATAAATTAAGAATGCATTCTTCTTTCTAACTCAACATTAATAGGATTCGGGATTTTTGAAAAAAAATAATAAAGGCTAGATAAAAAATAGAAATTAAATTAAATTAAAATACAATAAAAGCAAAAAAACCCAAAACAAATTCAAATTCAAATTCAATTCAATTTGGTCTAGTGGTTAAATCACCAGGCTAGAAAGCAGAAGATTTGAGTTCCAGTCCTGCCTTAGTCATGAAAACCAGCTGGGTAACTTTGGGCCAATTGTTCCCTTTCAGCCCAGCCCACCTCACAGGATTGTTGTTTGGGGAAAATAGGAGGAGGAAGGTGTGTTGGGTCTATTTATTGCCTTGAGTTATTTGCAAAAAATAAAAAAGGCAGGATACAAAGAACTAAATAAACTGTCTCAAATTTTAGGTCTCCCTAGAAATAGCTAGAAATAGCAGAAACAAAGTCCGCACTTTCTCCAAGAGGTACAGTTCCCTTGGAACACACATTAACAACATCTGTTCAAGCAGTAGCAACAGGGACAATTTCTGCAAGCATCTTGGGAGGACATTGATTTAAAGCATTAATTCCTTAGAGCTAGAGATACTAAAGGAAACAAGACTCAAAACAGAAAAAGCCCAATTTAACACTTCTCAGGTTTTTTTTTAAATGGCCTTTTATGAAACCACTCAGCTTTATAATCATCATCACCGAAGCGTACAGACAAACATCACAAACCTACAAGGCGGCGCTCTTTCCCTCTACATGATAAAAAAATCCCCTTTCCTACCCCTGCCTTTATAGGCAAATATTAAACTACCATTCCCGAAATGCACTGCTGCGTCTGGCCTCGCCCACCCCCAACAGCCGCTTCGGGATTGGGGCTTTAACAAGAGAATTGAGCAAAAGGGCAATTATGATTGGCTGAAATTGGTAGCAATTTCGCGCTGAGGGAATCCTCGCCTTTTTTTTGACAGATGCTCCGTTTCTTTCGGTTTTGCAGAAGTTTGGCTTGATTGGGGGACATAAGGAAGATGGAAGTTTTTGCATGCGGCTTTTGCACACAGAATTTTTTTTAAAAAAAATTGCAAATAGTGTGGGATGATTCATAAGATAATTGGAGGTGCTTTTATTTTATATCTCCTAAGTAGCGATTCTGATGTGAAACGTAAGAATTAGTATATCCGGATTAATGCAAGGGAAGTAACTGCTTGCTAGGAAAACTTTACTGCAACTTTGTTCTGAGGAGCAGTGGACAAAAATTGAAAACGAGCAATAAAAAAATGGTAATCGTGACACTTCCACGAGGCACCCAATTCCCTTTAGTCGATTGAGGATACATTATTCTGAGAACAGAACATAAAAATGTGTGGGATAATTTAGGTCGGATGCTTTTAATGTTAATATGTGTTAAGGTAAATCTTGAAACTTTCACATTTTATTTGTGATTTACTGCTTAGCAACAATTATTAATGGTATTTAATAATTTAATTGTAAACCTTTCAACTGAGATTTGCAAGGCAGTGTAGGGAGCAATATCCTTCTGGGTTCAGCTCCAATTGGGGAAAAAGACACTGGAAACATGGAGACTGCTTGGAAAGATGGTTTAATGGTGGACAGGATCACATGGTTTGAGTTCCTGAACAGAAAAGTTGGGCCTGAGATGCTGCGCATAATTGCAAACCTTTCAACTCAGATTTGCAAGTAAGTGAGGAAGCTTTACTTTGAAGGGTAGAATGTGTAAATATTTAAAATCCTTCAGTCATTTGTATCTATAACACTTGAATTGGCCTGAATCAATCCAATATTAAATGAAGGCCTGTTCATTGAAAATATGCACCATAATCCAGCTCATTAATAGTGGACACATTGGGGTTCCCCCCCAATTATTCAATCTAGGACTGAGAGAAAAGAACTGGCCCAAAGTCCCCATCCAGTTTCTCCCCACTCCTACAACACCATGTTAATACAGGGGTGCAGTGACTCAGGCTGCCACAAAGAAAGGGGTCACGCTATTCTCCAAAGTTCAGATGCAAGCAAGATAAGAAGCAATGGATGGAAACTAATCAAGGAGAGAACCAACCAAGAACTAAGGAGAAATTTCCTGACAGAACAATTAATCAGTGGAAAGACTTGCCTCCAGAAGTTTTGGGTTCTCCAACTCTGGAAGTATTTAAGAAGAGATTGGACAACCATTTGTCTGAAATGGTTTCCTGCTTCAGTTGGGGGTTGGACTAGACTAGAGGATCTCCAAGGTCCCTTCCAACTCTTGTTATTCTGTTATTCCTCACTTGACCATCTATGGTGGGAACTGGGAAGGGGATTCAAAATTGGGTCTCCCCACTCCAAGTTCAATACTTTCACTGCTATACCAAGATTAGAGAGACAGATAGACAGACAGACACAGGCAGGCAGGCAGGCAGGCAGGCAGGCAGGCAGGCAGGCAGGCAGGCAGGCAGTTAGATACCAACAAAACCACAGGTAGATTCCTTAAATACCCCAATCGTAGTTTGTGTTTCTTTCACAATCTGGATCAGAGTTTCCCAAATGCACTCACATGTGGGACAACTTCCCTCATTTACAGACAGCAAAACCATTTTAATTGGCAATGATGGGAATGTGGATGGGAATTGAGGGATCACTTAAATTGGGGAGCACAAAATGGAGTTCTTTTTCTGTATTTCCTGCTGGGTGAGGGGCAGGGGTGTATGAATTTTATTATGGAAACAACCTTCCAGTGGGCAGTTGTAACATCAACCTTTATTACAGTCACAGACCAGCAAATAATGTACTTTCTCTTGAGAAACTTTTAAGTGTTAAGGGACAGAGTTACAATGATGAAATGCAAATGCATTTTTTTATTGAAGCTCTGTTATTTCTAAACCCCTTTGATTAGTTGCTTTATTTCACCAGATCCTGAAATAAATAGCATACTGGTAAGTCTTATCCTCCAAGAACTGAGTACTTTATCTGCACTTCTCCTGTTATGAGATATTATGAGGAGAAGTAAAAGAAAAATATGACAGGAAGTTAACTCTATCTGCAGGCAATACACAATGACATCCAATAGGAATTATGATGGAAATAATCATAGTAATCATGTTAACAAGTCCCTTGAAATTAAATGTGCTGGAGTGAGTCTTGCAAATGGAGAGAGTGAGTTGATTTTTAAAGTAAGGAATTAAAAGTCCAGGCTCTCTAATTTAGTTGCTTGTTCCCTTGAGGCAGCTGCTCTATTCATCTGCCCTCATCAAAAAAAGCCTCTTGGGAAATTGTCTTAAGTGACAGAAGTTAAAGCGTTGGTATCCAAGCAATGCTTATTGGCTTCATAGACTGCAGTTTCAAACGCTGAATAAAGGTAAAGGTTCTCCTCGCATGTATGTGCTAGTCATTCCTGAATCTAGGGGTGGTGGTCATCTCCGTTTCAAAGCCGAAGAGCCAGCGCTGTCTGAAGACGTCTCCGTGGTCATGTGGCCAGCATGATTAAATGCCAAAGGCGCACGGAATGCTGTTTCCTTCCCACCAAAGGTGATCCCTAGTTTCCTACTTGCATTTTTTACATGCTTCCAACCTCTAGGTTGGCAGAAGCTGGGACAAGTAACAGGAGCTCACCCTGTTCCGCGGCACTAGGGATTTGAACCGCTACACTGCCGACATTTCAATCGACAAGCTCAGCGTCTTAGCCACTGAGCCACGGTGTCCCATATAATGCTGAAACACTGAATACTTAACAGCAATAAAGGGAAGGAGGGACTTTCTGAAAAAAAGACCTTTGAGGTCATTCAGTCTTATCATATTAAATTACCGTATTTTTCGGAATATAAAACACACCTTTTTCCCTCCTAAAAGGGAGTGAAAATTTACCCCCTTTTGGTGTATAAGCTGGTGAAGTTTATACACCAAATGTAGCCCCACCCACCCACTGGCCCCCACCCTTTGGCCTCTGCCTCCCAGCATTTACCTCCTTGCAGCAAACAGCAAGAAACAGCTCCTTTCGGATTCAGCACAGCCTAATTAGCACAAGTTGATTGGATCGGCCTCCCGACTCTCAGCTGTTTTGCTCTCAGCTGTTTTGCGTGGGCCTCTGCTACTTGCTGCAGGGAGGTAAATTGCTGGAGCAGGTTTCTTTTCCCCTTGTGCTAATCAAGCTATGCTGAAAATGAAAATGAAAGTAAAGCAGGCTGTTTGCTGCAATGAGGCAAAATTGCTGGGAGGCAGAGGCAGATTTCTTTTTGTTTTCCTCACCAAAAAAGGTAGATGCGTTTTATAATCCGAAAAATACGGTAAATCCTGGATCTAAATATGAGCAAGTTATATGTCAGTCATCCAGGTTATGATTGTCCCAAAGGTGCTTTTTTCAAGAGACAACTGGACAAAGCACCTTGAAAAAGTACCTTTGGGACATGTTTATTTTTATCCAAAAGAAAAATCCTGATCTTAACATTGAGAACTGTGGAAAGAATGACCAAACTCAGAAAGAACCTCCAGGCATTGCATCAAGGATTAGAGGGTTTCAAAACAAAGCCAACAGTGCTGTTGTAACTTTCAACGGTCACAAAATGGAACTGTTGCAAGTCGAGGACTACAGGTATTCCTCAACTTACAACAGTTCTTTGAATGTCTGTTCAAAGTTAACAATGGCATTGAAAAAAGTGAGTTATGACCCTTTTTCACACTTAACAACCATTCCAGCATCCCCATTGTCACATTATCAAAATGCAGGCGCTTGGCAAGTGACTCATATTTATGACGATTCCAGTGTCCTGGGGGTGGTGGTGGTGTCACGTGATTATCTTTTGCGACCTTCTGACCAGCAAAGTCAATGGGGGGAGCCAGATTCACTTAACAACCATGTTATTAACTTAACAACTAGAATGATTCACTTAACAACTGTGGCAAGAAAAGTTGTAAAGCGGGGCAAAACTCATTTAACAAATGTCTCACTTAGCAACATACATTTTTCAGGTCAGTTGTGGTCGTAGGTCGAGGACTAACTGTACCTGCACAATATTTTTCTAAAGCTGAAAAGAAAAAAAAAAAAGAAAGGAAGCAGACATAAACTCAACCGGTTTTTAATACATCTCAGCACTGAAAACCACAACCGTCCCACCACCTCGAGTTTCAGATACACAAACTTAAACGTTAACCCGTGCTCTATGTGAAGTGTACATTTAGAGTTTGCCTTAAAAGCTTCTCCTGTTTAAAAAAAAAATAAAATCCTTTGGAAAGATGCTTGGTTAGAAGCAAGAAGCTGGCATTTTGAAAAAATTAGAATCGGACAAGAGTCCAAAAATAAAAAAAGGGGGCAAACTAAAGGGGTGGTTGATATGTTGCTTGTCTCCTTTGTATGGATGCGTCATGAAAATTGGAGTGCGGGGCTTTTAAAAGCCACCGACGTCGTTCCTTCCAGCCAATTTAGGGAGTCAGTGTGACAACAGCCTTGTGAGAGAGGTGGAAAAAAGGAACAAAGACCTCTTTGGAGACCGTGCTTGTGTAGGTATGATGGAGTATGCTTGCTTCATCGGCGTCAAAGAAAGACACGTGCTTCCCGGCGTAATTAAAAAACACCCGAATCCTTCTCAGCTCCCGATTGGGTTGCAGCCGAGAACAATTTGGAGAGTCAAAAGCAAAATATTCATTGGCACGCTTCCCGATGGCCCAAATGCCACTTTTGGGCTCAATGGAGATTGCATTCTTTCTCTTCACAGATTTTCGGGCCACACCCACGGTCCATTCCCCCTCGTTGCCCATGGAAATGTCCCAATAGTTCCGGCCCTCCTTGAACTCCTCGCAGCCCAGCACGCTGTGGCTCGTGTCAAATCGTTTAGGAGTCTTCGGATAGTGTTGCACCTCGTTTCCCAGAGTCACGCTTTTGCGGTCCTTCGATAGGAGGAGCAGGGGGTGAGCCGTCTCCTTGTCTAAAGTTATCACCGCTGGAAGAGGGAAGAAGTAAAAGATGGAGATAAGCAAGCATGACATTGGGAGAGCAATTTTGGAGACAAACACCATGTTTCCCCCAAAATAAGCCCTACCTCAAAAGTAAGCCGTAGCCTGTTTTTTAAGTGTGATCCTAATATAAGCTCTACCCCAAAAATAAGCCCTAGTGAATCAGCCCAGGCGGCCAGCCATAGGAGGCACATCTTCATGGAGAGGCACCGGCAGCAGATGGAGGCAGAGGCACAGGGCGGTCCCGACACGCCCCGTGGGCTACGGGAAAGCCGAGAGCAGGTGGCTGGCCGAGGGAGGCTCATCTTCGTGTCTCTCGGCTTGCCTGTGGCCCACGCAGTGCGTCGGGATCACCTGCCACCTGACCCTTCTGCCTTCGTCTGCTGCTGATACCACCGCACAAAGATGAGCCTTCTGTGGCTGACCACTTGCTCCGGGTCACTGATTCTCAGCTTTCCTGCGTAGCGTGTCTGGATCGCCTGCCTCCCCTCCCCTCTTCCTGCTGCTTGAACAGGTAATCAACTCACCTGTGCTGTGCGGGCTGCGCAGCCCCAAAGTGTGCCGACCAAGGGGCCAGCAGGCTTCAGCTGCTGCCAAATACTGTCAGTCCCCGCACGCTTGCCACCTCTTGTATATGCACCAGGGAGCAGGGCGCCCAGCCTGAAATTGTGTTTCCCCGAAAATAAGCCCAAGTGCTTATTTGGGAGCCCCCCAAAAATATAAGACCGGGTCTTATTTTCGGGGAAATACAGACATATAAAGTTGCCACTTAGGGGCTGTAAAAGGGAGACGACTATTAGAGAGTGGTAGAGAGAGTTCTGGTCTCTTTGCTGACCTCTAAAGAACATCTGGATCCATGCAGCTCAGAAATTATAGGCCAGCTCTCTGGAGAAGGCTATAACGCTTGGAAAGGTGGAAGGAAAGAGAAGCGCAGGATCAGCAGCCAGAGGGGTGGACTCGGATACAGTGGTGATGGGTAGGCCATTGGAAGACTTGAAGAACCAGGTTAAGGGTAGATTATGAAGAGAATCTATCTATGTGGTTGCTAGGAGTTTAAAATACTTGATGGCACATAATTAACCAAGTCAACTTTTGGCCCATATCCTACTCTCTCCATGTCTTTCTTCACTCCCCAAATATGGACAGGTAGGTTGTCTTGTCAAAATACAAAGGTTTGGGTTAATCTTTTTAACTCTCTCTCCATTTCCCCCAACATAACCCAAACATTTTCAGTCTCGATCCCCATCCATGTCTGGATCTAATAAAAATAATTTGAATAAAACACAAAACTTCAGATTGAAAAAGATTTTAGTTATTTATCTACCTGGGCTGTTTCTTTAGGTAGTCCTCGACTTACAACCATTTGTTTAGTGTCCGATCAAAGTTACAACAGCACTGGAAAAGATGACTTACGGTCTTTTTTCACACTTACAACTGTTGGAACATTCCCATGGTCACATGATCAAAATGAAGATGCTTGGCAACTGGCATGTATTTATGACAGTTGCAGTGTCCTCAGGTCATGTGATCCCCTTTTGCGACCTTTTGGCAAGCAAAGTCAAATGGGAAGCCCAATTCACTCAACAACGGTGTTACTAGCTTAACAACTATAATAATTCACTTAGCAATTGTGGCAAGAAAGGTTGTAAAAGGGGGCAAAACTCACTTAACAACTGTCTCACTTAGCAACGGCAATTTTGGGCTCAATTGTGGTCACAGAGAAAAGAAACTCTACAACAAATACAAAAAGACTTAGACATTTAGGCAAAATTACAAATATCTTTAGTTGGTAGAATTGCCGTAATAAAAATGAATGTATTACCAAAATTGTTATATTTCTTCCAGACGATACCAATAAGATTACAGAAAGCATTTTTTGATCAATTAAATAGAATACTAGGTAAATTTATTTGGTTGGGGAAAAAGCCCGAATGAAATGCAAACTTTTTCAGGATTCCAGAGCCAAAGGAGGCTTCGGCCTACCCGACTGGGAACTATATTATCAAGCGGCAGCAATAATGTGGCTAAAGGATTGGGTTCAATTAAGAAATAAGAGCGTATTAATAGTAGAAGGCCAAGATCTTCAATTGGGACACATTTTTATAGGAAGGAAAAAAACAAAACCCATACATATTTCCAGAAACATCTAGTGTGAAATCCCTTGATAAATATTTGGGATAATATAAGGAAAAATCATTATATGAAAGTTCCAGTTTGGATATCAACAATAGAGGCCATAATTTATCCCAATGTATTGGACATAAACAAAGTAGTAAGGTACTCGGAACTTTTAGATAAACTTGGAAATTTAAAATCAAAGCAGGAGTTGAGAAACCAGGGGATAAAAACTGATTGGTGGTCATACCTGCAAATTAAAACAAAATATAAAAAAGACCAGGAACAACATGATATATATACAGAACAATTAGAACTTCATAAGATACTATTAGGAACAGGGGGAAAAATGATTACAAAAATGTACAATTATTTGTTAAAATTCAAAATGGAAGAAGAAATGGTGAAAGAGACAATAATTAGTTGGGCGAGAAATTTTGGACACAATATTCAATTAGATCAATGGGATAAATTATGGGAGAGAAACTACAAACTAACGATGTCAGTTGCTTATAAGGAGAACCTTTACAAAATGTTTTATCGATGGCATCTGCCACCAGCGAGATTGGCCAAGATGTACTTGAACAGGTCCCCGGAATGTTGGAGGTGTGGTCATAAACAAGGAACGTTCTACCACATGTGGTGGACCTGCCCTACAATTAGAAAATACTGGTGTAAGATAAGAAAGTGGCTGGGGGGGATAACTGAACAGAGAATAGAAATGAAACAGGAACTCTTTCTTTTGGGCATTTTTGAAGGGAAAATGGAGAAAAAATTACAATATATAATATTACACCAGTGGTGGGTTGCCCCCGGTTCGCACCGGTTCTATAGAACCGATAGTAAAACCGGCAGGAGGCTCTGCCCACTGACCCCAATGTCATCCAAACGCTTCTGCGCATACGCAGAAGAGCGCCGCATAAGTAAAGCAAATGTACACGCGGCCCTGCTGGGAACCGGTAGTAAAGGTAAGTAGAACCCATCCCTGAATTACACATATTAACCGCACGTAGAATTATCCTAGCACAGAACTGGAAACAATCAGATATTCCTCCAGACCAAATTATAATTTTAAAAAAATTATGACTGTGCAGAAATGGACAGACTGTTCATGGAAATGAAGGAAGAAACTGGCTACTATCAAATTTGGAACAGATGGTATTCCTGGCTTGAGAACAGACGTAAGGGATGATCTGTTAAATATAATATGTAGAAGGTAAAATTGTTGAAGAAATATAGGATATGAAGCTGAATTATGAATAGAGGTTATTACAATTCATATAAGGATGTAATTTAAGACAGAGATATATAGAATTAAATTTTTTGAAAATATGTTTGTTATTATAGAGATACCGATATAGAAAAGCTGTTATTAGTATAAAATTTTTGATAGGTCTTTTTAGTGGGTTTTTTTTAGTGTTGTGGGGTTTTTTTGTACTGTGTGTTTTATATGTTGGAATTTCAATAAATACTATTTTTTTAAAAAAGAGAGAGAGAGAAAAGAAACTCTAGCCAATGAATAAAAAATAAATCCATAATAAATAAAACCAATAATAAATATAACCAATAAAAACAATATAATCATAGCCCCACCTCCCTCTTTAAAAAACCATCTTTAAAGTCACAGAAAGCTGGTGTGATCAAATGTGGATTCTCTTCCATCCTCTGCCTCTGAAAAGGCACATGTATGGAGGCAAATAACTTTTTTTGAATTAAATGCCATGAAGATGGCAAGAAAGAGGAGTGGTACAGTGGCCTAGAGGTGGAGCACTTGTCTCACAGTCAGGAGGCTATGAGTTCGATCCTAGGTAAAGGCAGATATTTTTCTCTCTGGGCACAATTACCTGCTGAACAAAACTCCGCATTGGTGACAGGAAGGGCATCTGGCCAATAAACACTCAGCTCCATTCTGATGCCCTGACTCTACCCCGCAAGGGATTATGTTAAAAGAAGATGAAGATGGCAAGAAAGAGATCTTGAACAGCCTCCCTCTCTCCTAACTTTGTCTATGCTAATCTGGAAACTTACCTTGCTGCAGGGACAACCCCAATTTCAGAGTTTCTGGAGAAGAAAACAAAGTTTGATCATGCAAATTGTCTTCATTTGTTTTAATACTCTCTATTACTCCCCCTGCTCCCTTTGCTGGCATGCAGAGGGCCCTTCTTAAGTCAACAGTTCCCTTCGTTTTATTTCAATGCAGCACCAAGTAAGAAAATAACTGAGCTGACTTTATAAAGCACACAGGTATGCAAAATAGCAAAAAAAAAAAGCCAAAACTACAATATAAACCAGTGTTTCTCAACCTTGGTAGCTTGAAGATGGGTGGACTTCAACTCCCAGAATCCCCCAGCCAGCAGTGCTGGCTGGG
>WNWU01000121.1:1747618-1763789 GCA_012654045.1 Ptyas mucosa | reverse complement strand
AGAACAGAACAGAACAGAACAGAACAGAACAGAACAGAACAGAACAGAACAGAACTTTTATTGGCCAAGTGTGATTGGACACACAAGGAAATTGTCTTGGTGCATATGCTCTCAGTGTACATAAAATAAAAGATACGTTCATCAACAATTGCTGTGTGAGCAAGAAGGAGATAGGAAGGAGGCTGGGAGTGGCTTAGCTCAACTGTTCTGTAGTAAAGTTGCTTCCTGTGAAAGTAAAACTGAAACTCCTCTCCTCTGCTTGTGTTTTGCATTTTTCAGGTGGGGAGGGGAAATAGAACTCCTTAGCATCAGAGCATGTTAATAGTAATATAGGAAATACTGACATTCTGATGATCATTCCTTTCTTAGGGAGCACCTAGTACCCAAGAGGTACATACGTTGCAAATTTCAAGTTTGTAGGCTTTACGATTCTCGAGATTTCGTGATTACGGCGTAAGTGGTTTTCGCTTTTATATATATAGATCATTTTTGGATCCACTTACCTCTCCAGAGTGCTGCTTATATCCTAGATGAAAAAGAAAACAATTTCAGTACTGGTCACAAACCATTCTGAAAGTTAAAATGTTGATAGCAATTCATATAGATGAGAATTTTGTTGCTGTTCTCTTCACTCTTTCTAGAGTCTCAACATCTTTTTTATATTGTGGCAACCAAATGGTTCTCTGGTAGGCCTCAGGTTCCCACTCCTACTAGGAGGAGGGTTCAATAAATACAATGTGGAACATACTTCTGAGTAACCCATCTAATATTGTGCCAATGGGAACACATGGCCTTTGGCAGTTTAGATGCAATTAAACTACGACTCCCAGCATTCAACACCTTTTGGACATGCTTGTTTAGGCTGTTGGAAATTGAAGTTTACTGTCTGCAGAGTCCCAGGTTTCCAACTGATAAATAATGAACACAGGAGTAGAATTTAGTTATTTTGGTAATAAACGTCTCCTAAGAAATATCTACCAGCTTACCTGCAGGAGGTCATTTGCTTGCTGGCCACATTTCTTTTGCAATTCTCGCATCATCTTATCGCAAGAAGAGAGTTCCTGAAAAAGCTCATCCATACGTTCCTCCCGCTTCTGGGAGACATTCTTTTCCACCTCGCTGATTTTGCTGATCTGAGTATGCTCTTCACTGTTCAGAAAGCGGCGTAGCCCCTCAAATGTATCCTCCATCTCTTTCTTCAAGGTCTCTGTTGATTTCTTTCGGAAGTCCACAGAAAGAAAAAGGTGTCAACCCTGAAGCTGGTCTGACTTCAGTGCTGACACACTGGAGAAGACAGATAGGGAGGGGGGGAATAGAGATATTTGGGGTGTTGTAGTCAAAACAAAGTATTTTCTCTTGGGAACCAAGGGCATTCCTGCAGGTGCTCGGAAGGAGGGGATTGGAGTCACCTAGCAACTGGACAGTATCCTGCTTGGACCATGTGACTGATTGTTTTGAGAAAGTGACAAAATTTTACTTTGAATTAGGTGGAAACCGCGGGAATATTCAGAGTCGGTTTTCACCAGCCTGTGCCAATATGACATATCCAATAAACCTATTCTTTGAGGAAATTGCCTGCCTCAGGGTTTTGTTTGCTATGGGTATGTTACTTGGAACCCTGACACTCTCTGGGCGGCTTACCATGTCAGCATTATTTGCATATTGCCCTTAACAATCTGGGTCCTCATTTTATCAACCTCAAAGAAAAAAAAAAGCTGAGTCAACCTTGAGCCTCGTCACGATCGAACTCATGACTGTGGGCAGTTAGCCTGCAGTACTGTACTTTAACCACTGCGCTACCAGGGCTCCTCCAAACGTTCTGCAAGGCACACAAATATTTTTTCTGACAACTGTAAATGAAGAGAATTAATGACAATCAGGCATGAAGCCACCTTGTAAGTTCAAAACCATGGTGAGTGAGCTCTGAATTCAGGACTTTCTGGCTTCTTACAATCCTTTCATATGTCCTAGCATTTGTCCATAAATGAAAGGTAATCCTCGACTTATGACTGAAATGGGGACCAGAATTTCCATTACTAAGCAAGGCAGTTTAGTGCCCAATTTTATGACCTCTTTTGCCATGGTTGTTAAGCAAATTCCTGCCATTGTTAAGTGAACCGTATTATTGTTGACTAGCTCTGATGATGTTATCTAGTTTGGGTAATGAAATGTCTGCAAGAAAACAACCAAGCTCAGAGAGCACCAAAGACTGCTCATTTCAATCCTGAGCTACAAACATTCTTTATCAGTCTTTATGATTTAAATTTGTTCCATATCAGAGACCAGATTTCGAATACATGAGGGATCAATATATTCTCTATCTAGCCCTGCGGAAAAATCAGGTGGAACAATGGCTGATGACTTCTTGCTATCGGTCTACGTATTGTGGCTCCAGCCCCCGAGCCTGTCTTATCGGAGGGAGAAGACTCCAAAAGGGAAGGAGAGGAGTTGGCAAGGCCTCCCTCTCCAGGACCCTCCTCTCTTGGCAATGCCTCCGGTGTCCTCCGAAGGCCAAGAGATAGGCCAGGAGCCAGGCACTTCCGAGCAGCCGCAGCTGGACAGTGACAGGGATGAGACTTGGCTGGCCCCCGACAGCGACGCAGAGATAAGCGCACGCAACAAAGGAAGAGGCGTGCCAGGGATTAAGCTGAGTCACTGGACCACACCCCACAGGGTATAAAAGAGGGTGTGGTGGCCAGTCAAGCCTTGTGACGAACAAAGCTGAAAGCTACCACGCCATTCTGCATTGCCAGACTCTTGCTATATGCTCTGCTGGAATTGATTCTTGGACTGGACTTGATTACCCTGTAACTATTGTGGACTTATTTTGATGTTACGAAAGAGGAGTGAAAACCTCCCTTCGTAAGTAAAGACTTTTGGCAGGCAGCTACCAGGTTGCTGCCAATTCCGTTATCAAAGGAAATTCTTGTCTGTTGGTGTGTTTTAACTCTTGGACGACTGCTGGTGTGCGTGTGTAGGACGGGGACAGAACACTACGATAGAAAGTGTCCTCACATACTGTATAACAGTGTTGTGGTCTGCCAGCAGCCTGAGGAGCTGGCAGCAGAGTCGAACAGTGAGGATTCAGTGAGGACTCCAGTCCTGGAGTCTGGGGAAGGCTCGGAGGAGGGCTCTGTGTCGGAGGCAGGGAAAGGGCCATGTGGGAGGTACGTGCTGCCTCTGGAACCTCCAGGGTCGAACCTCAGTGAGGCAGAGGAACAGAGGGAGCCTGTTCCCAGTGCAGGCATGCGCAGAGCTGCCAGAAAGCAAGAACAGTTAAAACAAAAGGGACGACTCGGGAGTAGGGCTTGGAGATGATTGGCCCCTCACATAAGACTTAAAAGAGGAGCAAAGGCATGTGGGCCTTTACAGGAAGCAACGTTGTTAATTCTGTGCAGTTTAAAGTCTGAAGCTCTGTTTGATTCTGGACTCCGTGTGGCTTTGCCAATTGGCAGCGTGTCAAGGGAGATAAAGGTGGGTGATTATCAGCCTTATCCCGAAAGACTCTTTACAATTATTTGGGACTCATCTGTGACTGAACAGAATTCACAGCTGTTAAAATAAAACGGGTTTTTGGGACTACTCGTGTGTTTTACTGACTCAGGAAGCCTAGGTCAGAACAAACAGTATGATACACTGGTTTAACAGCTACGGACAAGAAGGCACTACAGAGAGTGATCAATTCGGCACAAAAAACCATTGGTTGCCCTCTAACACCACTGGATGACATCACCAGGTCTCACTGTTTCAGCAGAGTAAGGAACATATTTAGGGATGATTCACACCCCGGCCAGTGCCTCTTTTCACTTTTACCATCGGGCAGAAGACATTGAAGTATAGCCAGCCGGACAAACAGGTTTAAAAACAGCTTCTACTCATGGACTGTCAGACTCCTAAACACAATCACAATCACTCCACATACATATGGAAATGTATGACTAGGTTTTTTTCCTCCAACTACTTGTATAAGGATTATTCTCTATACCAGTGATGGCTAACCATGATTGCCGTCATGTGCCAAAAGGGGGGGGGGGGGGGGGGGGGGGGGGGTTTCCTGCACGCACGTGCCCACACCCATAATTCAATGTGCCCCCCCCCACATGAACATGCGACCCCCCCTGCGCTCCCCCCGCTTTTGGAACATAATGGCATGGTGGGCCAGGTAAATCTGTTTTTCGCCCTCCCCAACCTGGGGAGGGTGAAAACAGTCTTCCCCACCCCCCCTCCCCGGAGGCCCTCTGGAGGCCGGAAACAGCCCGTTTCCCGACTTCTGGTGGGTCCAGAAGGCCGAAAAATCAGCTGGCCGGCGTGGGCATGTGCGCTGGAGCTGAGCTAGGGCAATGCTCGTGTGCCCACAGATATGGCTCCACGTGCACACGTGCGGCACATGTGCCATAGGTTCACCATCACGGCTCTATACTATTCATGTTGTCTTGTATTTTCTGTTATGGATTGCACCAGTAGAGGCTAAACCAATTTCGTTGTATACATGATGTACAATGACAATAAAGGCGATGATGATGATGATGATTTGTCAGGGTTCCAAGTAACACCCCCAACGAAAGAAAACTCTGAGGCTTGAGTTTCCTCAAAGTTCCCTTTTATTAGGGATGTCATATTGGCACATCTGGGAAAACCCAAATCTGAAAGCTTCCAGGTTCAAGTCCCTGCCAGTACCCACAAGTCTATCACATGGTCCAATCAAAGATTCATCCCAACTGGGGATGCCTCCCAGCTGTCCAGGTGCAGGGCAAGTTGTCCTTGACTTTCTGAGAAAGGAATGTTGTTATGACTATATATCACCCATGCTCTACACCAGTGATGGCTAACCTTTTTGCCATTGCGTGCCATAAGCAGGGGGAACATGGTGGGGTCACACGCACGCGTGCCCACATCCATAATTCTATGCGCTCCAACCCCCCATGCTCCCCCCATTTTTGGCATTTGATGGCCCGGTGGGGCCCGGTAGGCCTGTTTTTCGCTCTCCCCAGGCTCCAAAGCCTTTCTGGGAGCCTGGGGAGGGCGAAAGCAGCCTTCCCCACACCCCCAGAGGCCCTCCGGAGACCGGAAACAGTGTGTTTCCTGACTTCTGGTGGCCCCAGAAGGCCCGAACATCAGCTGGCCGGCGCACACATGCGTGCCGGAGCTGAGCTCGCATGCCCACTGATATGGCTCCACGTGCCACCTATGGCACCCGTGCCATAGTTTCACCATCACGGCTCTATACAATCCCCCCCTCCCAGTTTCCCACAGTAGTAAATATGTCAGGCCTGAAGATCCAAGATGGCGCTTCAGGCCTGACATCATCATCATCATCATCATTATTATTATTATTATCAGATTCCTCCAAATGAAGGATGCCATTCTACATATTTACAAATTAAAAGTAATTCGCTTTATAAAAAAAAATCTCACATAGTGACTTGCCAGCCACATCAACACTTACGATTACATCTAGGCTTTCTTTTTCTATACACGTTTTATGCCTCAGAATTGCACTTTTCTGATTCTCTATATAAACAAGGAACTCGCGGAAATAATCCTGGGGGAGGAAAAAAACATAAGTTCATTCAGAAGGTCATCTGTCATTAATAACAGGTTCCTTCGTTAAAATCAGTAGGCAAATTGTTTCAAGTTCCATCTCATTTGCTAATTTATAAAGCCACCACTTTCTTCACCACAAACAAACATTTCTTGAACGATGGCCTATTTTTCAATTTTTCTTTTCTTTTTTTAAATAATATTAAATTTTCAAAGTTAAAATACACAGAACAAGAAATAGAAAAGAGCAAAAAATTGAAAACCATAACACACAACAAAAACTAACAAAACAAAAACAAACACATCAAAACTTAAACATTAGTAACAGCTTTTCTACAACGGTATCTCTATCCTAATTAACTTCCATGCACCATTGTCCTTTTTTTTCCTTCCACCCTGTAAAGATCTATATATTTTACTTATATCTTTAATATTATACATTTCTACATTCTTGTTATATACATTTTTATTTCACTCCATACATTTGTTATTTTTATATTTCATAGTCGTACTCTTCTCTCCTAACAATCTTTAGTCTTTATTTCTAGTCTTAAGCCATTTATACCATTTATTCCATATTCTATAATAGTCTGTCTCTTCTTTTTCTTTCATTTCTTTTGTTAATCTGTCCATTTCTGCACATTCTAAAATCTTATCTATCAATTCTTCCTCATTTGGAGTTCTTTCCTGTTTCCAATTTTTTGCATATACTATTTGTGCTGCTGTTAAGATGTGTAGCATCAAGTATGTGTAGCATCAAGAGGAATGAAATGAAGACATAGGGGGGAAAAGACAAAAGAACAGAAGGAAGACCATAATGAAACGATGCTTAAAAATGATAAGATATTTATATATGTTGTATGTTATGTGAATGTCACATATATGTGTTATAATAAAATTACAAATTTTAAAATAAAAAAAAAACTTCCATGCACAAATTCTACTTCTATCTATCTCTATCTTAACTTATATTCTTATCTGAATTATAATAACTTCTATTCACAATTCGGTTTCATGACAAAATATCCCTTACGTTTTAGATTTACTCTCAAGCCAGGCATACCATCTATTCCAAATTTTCACTTTTTTGTTCTCAAGACTTCTTAGCTTCCCCATTCACTTGGGGCCAACTGAAGGTCAATGAATCACACAAAATTACAATAAAAATGAGGAACCGATAGCTTTCCCGGTATTACGGACTACAACGCCCAACAGCCCAAAATAGCTGGACCAAGAGTTAAGAGAGAGACACTATAAGAGCAGAGTCATGTTAGATAGGCTTTTTGATTAACATGCAGATAGTCCTCAACTTACAACAGTGACCATTCAAAGTTACAACGGCACTAAAAAAAATGACTTATGACCGTTTTTCAAACTTACAAATGTTGCAGCATCTCCGTGGTCACAGGATCAAAATTTGGGTGCTTGGCAACTGACTCGTATTTATGACGGTTGCAATGTCCCAGACTCGTGTGATCACCTTTTGTGACCTTCTGATAAGCAGAGTCAATGGGGAAGCCAGATTCACTTAACAACCGTGTTGCTGACTTAATAACTACAGGGATTCACTTAAACTAATGTGGCAAGAAAGGTCGTAAAAGGAGGCAAAACTCACTTAACGACTATCTCTTTTAGCAACAGAAATTTGGGGCTCAGTTGTCATCGTAAGTTGAGGACTACCTATATTTTATTAAAAAGCAGATGATTTTGAGAGCTGTAATTCACTAAAAATGGGACCAGTAACTTGGTGACATATGCCTTAACCCAACCATGGTTTAGGGCAGAGGTCTGCAAACTTGGCAGCTTTAAGACTTGTGGACTTCAACTCCCAGAATTCTCCAGCCAGCTATGGTTCTCTGGCAGGAGAATTCTGGGAGTTGAAGTCCACAAGTCTTAAAGCTGCCAAGTTTGAAGACCTCTGGTTTAGGGCAAATAATGGGAGGAAGTGGCACTACATACAGAATTTACCACATGTGTCTGAAAGAAAAGCTCTTTAGAAATCAAACAATCAAATAAATTAAAATCTGAGCTTTTCAATCCTGCAGAACCTATAAATAACCCATCAGCTTATCAAATCATTACACCACCATCTAATAAACTCTTTTGGAAGGAAAAATATATGCAAAAGAATACCTGATTTATTTGTCTTTCATACATTGCAATTCAAGGAGTCAACATTCTCCAATTTGGCATTTTGGTTTTTTACTCAACGAATGGAAAAAGAGTTCAGTTTTTTAAAAGTTTCCTTCATTTTTTAAAAAAGAAATCCATTTTCTGGCACATTTAAGTCACTGTTTCCCACCCACCCCGTGGTAACTTTAAGATGTGGTGTAGGGTTTCCTGCCTAGGCAGCGGGTTGGACTAGAAGACCTCCAAGGTCCCTTCCAACTCTGATATTCTATTCTATATTTTTTTTTTAATTTGATTTATATGCCGCCCTATTCCAGAGACTCAGGGCGGCTTACAATGCGTTAAGCAATAGCCTTCATACTTTTATTTTATTCCATTCTATTCTATGTTCGGGTCCTTGATGCTCTCTGAGCTTGCTTGTTTTCTCACGGACGTTTCATTACCCAACTAGGTAACATCATCAGTGCTAGTTACCTAGTTTGGATAAGGAAAGGCGTCTGCATGAAAACAAGCAAGCTCAGAGCGCACAAAGGACCCTTCCTTTCCACCCTGAGCTACAAATATTCTCCTTTTAAGATGTGTGGGTTTCAATTCCCAGAATTCCTCAGCCAGCTCTCATCCCAGGTTTTGTCCACATTTTTTTATTATTTTTTTTGAAAGAAACAGACCATAATTATTCCATTATTATTTTAGAAACAGAGGATTCCCATCCACCCACCTTAAATTCTTGAGTTGCTTGCTCCAAGGAGATCTTGACGTGACCTTCATGATCTCTGGATCCAGCACACCACTTGCAGTAGGGGGCTTGGTGATTCTTGCAGAAATATTTCCAAGGCGCCTGATGTTTCACGCAGGACTCTCTGCCTCCTGCCTCCTGCTTCAGCCGTTCGAGCAACCTTGCAAATTTTTCCAGGGATTTGTTTGGGAGAACGCCCTCAGTGTCGGTGACCATTTTGCATTGAGGGCAAATGTATTTCAATACAAACTCCCTCCAGTATTTCATAACGCAGTCGTGGCAGAAATTGTGCCCGCACTGAAGCATCACAGGATCTCTGAAATACTCCAGGCAAATGGAACAGGTCACTTCCGAGCAGAATATCTTGGTGGTGATTTCCTGACTCATGATGCCAATGCCAAGAAGCTGAAGGCCGGTTTTGTTCTTCCCAGAGGATGGAATAATGCTTGCGCATCAACAGTTAGGGAGAGCTCTGGGTTTTTTTTATTATTATTATTTACTTATTCATTTATTTTTGTCACTCCTGCAAAGGTCAACCTATATAGAAGGAAAAGGAAATTAGGGTGAGATGGGACGGTCGGCCATCTTGTTTGGTGGGATTGTCTTCCAATCCCACCAAAAAGCTTAGTTGTTAACAGAATAGCAGAGTTGGAAGGGACCTTGGAGGTCTTCTAATCCAGGGGTGTCAAACTGGATTTCTTCGAGGGCCGGATCCAGTGGTGGGATTCAGCCAGTTTGCACCTATTCAGGACAGCCGGTTGTTAACTTTCTAAGCAGTTCGGAGAACCGGTTGTTGCAAGAAATCTCCTTTTGGTTTTTTTTTCCCACTTTACAGGACTAATTCTGTAAGGAAGGCAGGAAGGAAACATTCTGGTGTTGCCTCTAGCCTAATCTTTATTGCCTTGCTTACAGAAACTGCCTCTCTGGTTAACCGTTATTACATTGTACGTATATGCTAAGGTGAAGCGCCCATCGACGTGAGTGACGTTGAGTTGTCCACGCCCACATGGTCACATGACCACCGAGCCATGTCTACCCAGCTGGTCATTAGGGCAGAGAACCGGTTGTTAAATTATTTGAATCCCACCACTGGCCGGATCTGCATGGGCCGGCAGGGAGGGGAGACGGTATAGATGCCTCCTGCAGCACCCCACCGGCCAAAATGGGACATGGGGGGGCATACGAGGCCTCTCCGCACCCCGTTTTCAGTCTGGGCAGCCTCCTGCAGGCCAAAACGGGATGAGGGTAGGGCTGCCAGAGGCACTGTAGGCCAGTCCGTTGCTATTTCCAGGGCAGCCCCTCGGGCCAAATTTAAGCACTCTGCACACCAGATCCAGCCCGCAGGCCTTGAGTTTGACACTCCTGTTTTAGTCCAACCCTCTGCTCAAGCAGGAAAACCTATACAATTTCAGACAAATGGCTGGCCAGTCTCTTTAAAGGCCTCCAGTGATGGAGCACCCACAATTTCTGAAGGCAAAGTAATTAATCTCAGAGTCAGGAAATTTGTCCTTAGTTCTAGGTTGTTTCTCTCCTTGATTAGTTTCCATCCATATCTTTTTTTTCCTGCCTTCTGGTGCTTCGGAAAATAGGCTGACCACCCTCTTCTTTTGTGGCAACCCTTCAAATACTGTTGTTAACAACAAATAGCTGTTAATCCAGATAGTCCTTGATTTAAGGACTAGTTTAAAAGTTAAAATACAACTACAAAACTTCAATTTTTTTCTTTACAAAAAACAAAGAAACAAGACATTAAAAAGTGCATTAAAAAACCTAACACATATAGCCCTCAACTTACAAGAGTTCATTTAGCGACCAAAGTTACAACAGCACTGAATAAAATGACTGATAGCTATTTTTCACAATTACCACCTTTGCCGCATCTCTGTGGTCGCATGATCAAAATTCAGATGCTTGGCAACTGGCTCATATTTATGACGGTTGCAGTGTCCGGGGGTCATGTGATCCCTTTTTGTGACCTTCTGACAAGCAAAGTCAATGGGGAAGGCAGATTCACTTAACAACCCTGCTAACAAACTTAACAACTGCAGTGATTCCCTTAACGACTGTGGCAAGAAAGGTCGTAAAATGGTGCAAAACTCACTTAACAAACGTCTCACTTAACAACAGAAATTTTGGGCTCCACTGTGGTCGTAAATCAAGGACCGCCTGTACATATAAAAAGGCTTACAAATAATCTTTCCGTTATCCCTAAAATTCAATGAAATGAGTTCCATCCACATATCGGAGCACGTACATCTGATGAAATGCTTTCAGACACAGTTAAGTTTTTCTCCTCCTTAAAAAAAAACTTCTTTTACTGTCTCACAAAATTTAAGGGAGAAAACTCTTTTCAATTAGACAGACACTATTCCTTCAGAATTGGAGGAAATTAAAAAAAAAAAACCCCTCAATTCTTTCCATTCACCATTTCACTCCGTCAAAAAATGTTTGAAAATTTGAATTTGGCATTCGAAAGTCTCCATAAGCTAGCATTTATTTAAAACGTTTATATGGCTTCTTAGGGACCCAGTGGCTCAGTAAGTAAGATGCTGAGCTTGTCAATCAAAAGGTCAGCAGTTCAGTGGTTCGAATCCCTAGTGCCGCGTAATGGGGTGAGCTCCCGTTACTTGTCCCAGCTTCTGCCAACCTAGCAGTTCAAAAGCACGTAAAAAATGCAAGTAGAAAAATAGGGACCACCTTTGGTGGGTAACAGCGTTCCGTGCGCCTTTGGCATTTAGTCATGCCGGCCACATGACCAGAGACGTCTTCAGAGAGCGCTGGCTCTTCGGCTTTGAAATGGATATGAGCACCGCCCCCTAGAGTTGGGAACAACTAGCACATATGTGCGAGGGGAACCTTTATCTTTTACCTTTATGGCCTCTCCATCTTGAACCAAATTCTGGGCGGTGCACAAGCAGAAAATAAACCCATTTAAAATAAAACATATTTAAAACCAAATATACAGGTAGTCCTCAACCTACGACCACAATTGAGCCCAACATTTATGTTGCTAAGTGAAAAAATTGTTAAATGAGTTTTGCCCCATTTTACGACTTTTCTTGCCCCATTGGTTAAGTGAATCAACAGTTGTTAAATTAGTAACAAGGTTGTTAAGTGAATCTGGTTTCCCCATTGACTTTGCTTGTCAGAAGGTTGCAAAAGGTGATCACTGCGACCGTCATAAATGTGAGTCAATTGCCAACCATCCGAATGTAGATCATGTGATCATACAATGGTCATAAGTGTGAAAAATGATGCTAAGTCCCTTTTTGCAGTGCCACTGTAACTTTGAACTAAGCGAATTGTTGTAAGTCAAGGACTACCTGTATTTGATTCTAAATATCATTCAAAGTCAAATAACCACTTAATTATTAAACACTAAAATAATACTTTTTAATTTTTACTATTAACACCATGTCATCTCCCACAGCAATGTAAATAAACAACACTGCAATTAATTTATTAATTATGCTGCGTTGCACATCATTACATCATGGCATGGAGGCAACTCATTTTGATTCCAAAACCTAGATGAGGGAATAGAAGGGGGACTCATCAAATTTGCAGATGACACTAAACTGTCAGGAATACCCAGAAGACAAGCTCAGGATCCATAAAGATCTTGACAAACTTGAACAATGGGCCCCATCCAACAAAATGATATTTTAATGTGGAGTAAAGCAAAGTTTTACATTTAGGCAGGAAAAATCAAAGGTATAAAGTACCGATTAGGCAAGACTTGGCTCAAAAGCAGCAACTATGAGCAGGATCTTAAGAGTCCTAATGGATGATCACTTAAATATGAGCCAGCAGTGTGCAGCAGCAGCCAAAAAAGCTAATACAATCCTGGGTTGTATAAACAAGAGGCATAGAATCAAGATCACATGAAATATCTATGCCACTTTATAAAAACCCTAGTAAGACCACACCTGGAATCCAGTTTGGGTCACCACATTACAAAAAAAAGATGTTGAGACTTTGGAAAAAGTGCAGAGAAGAGCAACTAAGATGATCAAAGGCCTGGAGACTAAAACATATGAAGAACGGCTACAGGATTTGGGTTTGGCTAATCTAGAGTAATGAAGAATTAGGGGGTAACATGATAGCAGTCTTCCAGTATTTGAGGGGCTGCCAGAAAGAAGAGGGGGTCAATTTTATTTTTTTTTTTAAATTTGATTTATATGCCGCCCTTCTTGGGAGACTCAGGGCGGCTTACAATGCGTTAAGCAATAGCCTTCATACTTTTGTATATTGTATACAAAATCAGCTTATTGCCCCCTCATTTTACCTACCTCAGAAGGATGGAAGGCTGAGTCAACCTTGAGCCTGGTGAGATTTGAACTTGCAGTAATTGCAGGCAGCTGGATGTTAATAACAGTGCTTTAGTCTGCTGTGCCACCAGGGCTCCTTATAATGTAGAATAATAAATTATTCTACAAAGCACCAGAGGTGGGGCAGGACAAGAAACAATGGTTGGAAAACTAACCAAAGAGAGAAGCAACCTGGAATTAAGGAGAAACTTCCTAACAGGGAGGACAATTAACCAGTGGAAAAAGCTTTGCCTTCAGAAGTTGTGGGGGCTCCATCACTGGAGGTTTTTAAGAAGAAACTAGACAGCCACTTATCTGAAATAGGATAATTCTTCTCCTGCTTGAGTAGGGGGCTGGACTAGAAGACCTCTAAGGTCCCTTCCAGTCCTATTCTATTCTAAGGCAAAGAGAAAACCCGGAGCCATTCAACAAACCAGATTGAAGACCGAGAGAGAAACCCCGTTTAACTATATATATACCCAAAGCCAGAAGCAAAACGTCCGGACCCGGCTGGTGGAAAGAGAAGGGCAGAGCGCGTTCAGACACGCGGAGGATGACACGGGCGCCACTGCATAGGGGAAAAAAAAATCGAAATCGACCCCCCCCTTTCATAAGAGGCCGAGCCGCCCCGCCCAACCAGCCGCTGGCCACGCCCACCTAGAATCCTCAGACTAGAATTCTCGGGATTTCCCCGCCCCTTGCCTTTGATCTTTCCGCCCGCCCGCTCCCACCTAAGCGGAGCAGCTACCCGCGCTTAAGACTTTGACTGCTTCCTCGCGATTGGCCCATATTGGCTACACCGGTCAAAGACAGAGTGCTTCTTTCCCGCGTTTTAGGCTTTCGGGTTGTTGTTTTTTTCTTTCTTTCTTCTGTAGGGAAAATTGGAAATAGATAGTCCTCGACTTACCGCAGTGGAGCCCAACGTTTCTGTTGTTCAGCAAGGCGTTGGTGGAGCTTTGCCCCCTTTTACGACCTTTCTTGCCACGGTTGTTAAATGAATCGCGGCAGTTGACAAGTGACTAACCTGGTCGTTAAGTGAAGCTGGCTTCTCCCCCCACCCCCACCGTTGACTTTGCCTGTCAGGAGCCTGGTTAGGTGGCTCAGTGGCTAAAATGCTGAGCTTGTCCGGCAGTTCGGCGGTTGAAATCCCTAGTATAAGTCTCCTGCATGAGCAGGGGGTTGGACTAGATGACCTCCAAGGTCCCTCTGTTGCTGTTACTAAGCGGAGGTCGCAAAAGGGGATCGCATCAGTGGTGGGTGGCTACCGGTTCGCTCCAGATCAGGCGAACCGGTAGCAGCGGAGGCTCCGCCCACCCGCCTGGATACTTCTGGCATCGCGCGTGCGGGCAAGCACTCACAAGCAAACCAGTAGCGACGGGTTTTGAAACCTGACCCTGGGACCCTGCAACCGTCATAAATATGAACCAGTTGCCAAGCGTCCGAATTTTGATCACCTGACCATGCGGATGCTTGCAAAGGTCGTAACTCTGAAAAACGGTCCCAACAGTCCCTTTTTTTCAGTTCCGTTGTAACTTTGGTCACTAAATGAACTATTGTAAGTCGAGGACTACCTGTTTTGAAGAAACAACTTTTTTTCCCCCCCAGGAAACACAATAAGTAGGCTTGGAAAAGCTGCCTTTTCCTGTTTTCTAGGGGTCTTTGAACTTTGGTGTTGGAGAAGATTTCTGAGGACTGGTGGACAGCCAAGAAAACAATGGATAACCTAAGAGTATTTTTCAACCTTGGCAACTTTGAAGATGTGTGGACTCCAAGTCCCAGAATTCCTCAGCCAGCATAAGGAGTTGAAATCCACACATCTTAAAATTGCCCTCAGGGTGCCCCCAACTCAAAGAGTTCTTGCTAGAGGTATACAATAAATAATCAGGTTTGAATTATCCTGCTTGTGAGAATCTAACTCTCTACAGAAAGCTCCAATACTGGGAAAAGTGAACAAAAATAGGACCAGCAGGGATGAACACGGTGGTGATGGGAGAACCTTTGCAAAATCTGAGGGACCAAGTTAAGGATAGATCGTCATGGAGAACACCTATGTGGTCACTAGGAATAAATAGCTTAATTGTCTGTCTGCTGTAGCCTAAAAGTGGTGGTCTTGCCTCACAATCAGGAGGTTGTGAGTTTGGTGCTAGGTAGAGGCAGATGTAGGGTCTCCTGCTTGGGCAGGGGGTTGGACTAGATGACCTGCAAGGTCCCTTCCAAGTCTGTTAGCCCATGATCATTTTTTTTATCTTCCATAAACCTTGGAGATTCCCTCAGACACCCATTCATGGGGGGAAATGTGGTTTCTTCTGCTTTATAGAATGGGGTTCAAACAACAATTAGTTCGGTTTCATACCGTTAAGTATTAATTATTGGTTACACAAGCCATAATTAGCTGGCTTTCCATATATACCAAACTTGGTATAGAATTTTCTCGCAGATGCTTCATTATCAAATGAGGAATGCCAGATGATGTTGCTTAGGTGGGTAATGAAATATCTGCAAATATTCTAACAATGTACCAAACCATAAGCCATGATTTACAACGAAGGTTGGAGTGACCCAATCTTCTAGGCCAAACCTAAGCAAACTATTTTATTATTGGTATACAGGCCTAGTGTGGCCTCTGTAGAAATTCAGCACTGTCAGGGGTCAATAGCTTGTGAGTGATAGGGAATAGACTAACATCAAGACCACGGTTCATATCTCCACTCTGCTATGGAGATTATGCAGGACTTCAGGCTAATCTTTTTCACAAGATTTGGGGGAGGGAGGGGTGGGAATGGCAAGAAGGCAAGAGAACACACAATATTTACACTCTAGAAAAAGTGCAGAGAAGAGCAACAAAGATGATTAGGGGACTGGAGGCTAAAACACCTCTGACAATGTGGTAAGGCCACACTTGGAATACTGCATTCAGTTTTGGTCGCCACGATGTAAAAAAGATGTGGAGACTTTAGAAAGAGTGCAGAGAAGAGCAAGAAAGATGATTAGGGGACAGGAGGCTAAAACATACGAAGAACGGTTGCAGGAACTGGGTATGTCTAGTTTGATGAAAAGAAGGACCAGGGGAGACTTGGTAGCAGTGTTCCAATATCTCGGGCTGCCACAAAGAAGAGGGACTCAAGCTATTCTCCAAAGCATCTGAGGGCAGGACAAGAAGCAATGGATGGAAACTAATCAAGGAGAGAAGCAACTTAGAACCAAGGAGAAATTTCCTGACAGTTAGAACAATTAATCACTGGAACTTGCCTTCAGACGTTGTGAATGCTCCAACACTGGAAGTTTTTAAGATGATGTTGGATAACCATTTGTCTGAAGTGGTGTAGGGTTTCCTGCCTAGGCAGGGGGTTGGACTAGAAGACCTCCAAGGTCCCTTCCAACTCTGTTATTCTATTCTATTCTATTCTATTCTATTCTATTCTATTCTATTCTATTCTATTCTATTCTATTCTAT
>WNWU01000121.1:1715095-1734460 GCA_012654045.1 Ptyas mucosa | reverse complement strand
AGAATAGAATAGAATAGAATAGAATAGAATAGAATAGAATAGAATAGGACCTGGAAGGGACATTGGAGATCTTTCTAGTCCACCCTCCTGCTCAAGCAGAACCCCAAATACACCAGTATGAAAGGCTTTTAAACTTCAATCAGATCCAAATGCTGCATAGGGCGCTTCCCTGCTGCTGGTGGGGAAATCCCGGGTCCACCCCGGGTCCATGTTGCCCCTTCATGGGTTTCCCCAGTCTACGTGATTCCACCTCCTCTGAGCGTCCGAGCAACTGAAGCGCAACGATACCGTACGATCCGCCACGAACCCCAAGAGAAATGGATCAGGTTTCTGAGATTCGTACTCCCTCTCCCTTTAGCTGCGTTGAAAGTGACAAGGCTCTTAAGCCTAATCGCAGGGAATGTTGGGAGTTGTAGTCACTCCAGGAGCCTGCCTTGTCACGCCGTTTCAGTTCACTGAAATTGGACAGAAAGATGCTGTCGCTGACACTTTGTTGCTGAAAATTATCAGTCTGTCTGTCAATCTATCCATCCATCCATCCTTTGATGCACTTTGGCCGAGCCTGCCGGCTCGCTTCAGGAGGGTCTCCCTGCTCATGCCCACACTCCCCCACAGCCGGCCAGGGGGTCACGAGAGGAGGAGGAGGGTTGCCCAAAGGGAAGCTTCCACTGCGCTTTGCGCTCGTTCCTCAGCCAGGCCAGATTTCCAAAAACAAGAAAGAAAAGCAGTAGCAAAGAGCCCCAATGTGAGCTCGCTGGACTTTCTGAGAGAGTGAGAAGAGACACAGACACAGAGATACATACACACACACACGGACAGACATAAGAGAGAGAGACACAGAGATACATACCGAGAGGGGGAGAGAGAGGGAAAGGGGGAGAGAAACAGATAGAGGGGGAAGAGAGGGAAAGGGGGAGAGAGAGACAGATACAGAGAGGGAAAGGGGAGGATAGTGAGAGAGATGGGGAGAGAGATACAGAGATACAGGGAGAGGGAGACAGACACAGAGGAGGGAGAGAGGAAGATAGAGAGGGGAGGGGAAAGAGAGACAGAGAGGGGAGAGGGAGAAATACAGAGGGGAGAGAGGGAGAGATACAGAGAGGGGAAGATAGGGAGAGAGAGTTACAGAGAGAGCTACAGGGAGAGGGGAAGAGACAAATACAGAGGGGGGAGAGAAAAGGGTTTTGTGGTTCCTGGTTCTTTGTCCTAATGACCGGCTGGGTAGGCATGGCTAGGGGGTCATGTGACTGGGAGTGAGTGACGTCAAGTTGGCCACGCCCCACGCAGGTTTTGTGGCTCCCGGTGGGTTTTTTTTCTGTGGGAAACGGGTCCAAATGGCTCTTTGAGTGTTTAAGGCTGCAGAACCCTGGATTAGCCGACAGGGGTGGGGTGTTCCTTTCATGTCCCCGTCAAGGAACTGGAGCGAAAGATGGGACTCACCCTGCCACACACCAGCACTTGGGTCTTGAACGCAGGCTTGCCAACCTCCAACCCAGCATCTGAACAACGCGAGTCACCACGTTCCTTTTTGCTGATTAATGACTGCAGTGAAGTCATTTGAATATAATTCTAACTCAAATCAAAATTATTTAATTATTTATTTAAAACTCTACTTACGCAAATAGTTCATCTTCCTTCACTCCTTATAAACATACTCAAGTGGACAATTATTTGAAATAAAAACGCACGAGTGGTACTTTATATTACATGTACAATTTAGAATCTGGGATTCTACCAAAATAATTCAGTACTTTCAGGTTTATTTTTCTGCTATAATCGTACGCTTCTTCACTTTATTCTATAGCATTCCTTGCCAAAATTTAGTCCTTTCTCTTGGACAAAAAAGGACCCTTAATTCTCACCTTTTACATTTTTATTTATTTTTTATTTTAAAAAAAGAAAAAAAAAAGCCCCCGCAAAATTATGATATTCAAGTTGGCTACTGAATGCATCTGTCACAGTCTGTGTTTCTGGGAATTAACAGAAATTGTTTTATTATTCATTTTAACCACGCACCAGAAATGAGACTAAAAATCAGGCTGAAAGTGACAAACAGTCCCTAGGGGACTTCACCAAAAATCAAAGTATGAGCAGCCCTGAATGGAGTAAAGGAAATTTTCAGGGAAGGATCCTGGGCACCTGGATACAGAAGATCAACGGATAGTTTTGACTGGGCTCTTGAAATTGCTGGCGGCCTGAAGCTGCAGCTGATAAGCCATAGGATGGATCTTGAATCCATAAAGTCTGAAAGAAATAAAGGAGTTAAAATAAAGTGGGGTGGAAAGGAAGGAAGATGTAAAAGTCTGGCCCAAATAACCAACATATATTTTCAGTTAAAGTTAAACAGCCTTGGTAGCACAGCGGTCTAAAGCACCCTGTTATTAACACCAGCTGCCTGCAATTATTGCAGGTTCGAATCTCACCAAGGCTCAAGGTTGATTCAGCCTTCCATCCTTTCTAAGGTAGGTAAATTGAGGACCCAGTTTGTGGGGGCAATAAGCTGACTTTGTATAAATATACAAAAGTTTGAAGGCTATTGCTTAACGCATTGTAAGCCCGCCCTGAGTCTCCGGAGAAGGGCGGCATATAAATCAATTTTTTAAAAAAAAGTATAGACTTTGTCAAGATTTCACTATGAATACTTGGTTCAAATAAGGAATCATAGTTTTTTTTTTAACTGTGAAATTTGATAGAAGTGGGAATTGGCCCAATGTTATACCTACAAGCCTCTGGTTTATTTTGAGGGGAAAAAATATATACTTTAAAATCTTGCCCCATAATGATAAGTTTCTCTACTGAGATTCTTCTCTTTTTCTGGTATCTCAAACTGGATTTGGAGTAGGAAGGGAATTACTATGTTACCATACCTCATTTATTCAGAGGATCAGTTGTTTATAAGCAGTTAAAATTTGATCCAACAAAAGCTTACTCTTTTATATATTACAGAATATATTTCCATTATTATTTACAGAATAGTTGTTTAAATTGTCGTTAAGAACTACCAGTATCTGCCTTTGTTTTATATATACTCAGTGGTGGGCTGCTGTTGGTTCAAACCGATTCGGGCGAACCGGTAGTTCCGACCAGCAGCTGGGCCCGCCAACCTATCCTGGCGCTATCATGTACTATATAATCGCCAGTTTTTCAATGCCACGCGCACTCCCATTTTCGGTTCTGGGCAAACCGGTTGTTATGGTATGTGATGCCCACCTCTGTATATACTCTTTCTTTCCATTTCCTTCCTCTCTTTTAACTCAATCACATTGTCAATTGCTTCCCTTACACTCTGTGTCTGTCTATTCTCTTAGCTTCTGGCCTGCCTGCCTGCCTTCTTTATAGGGAAGTGCCCTATTAATCCTTTACTTCCATTCCATTATTTCATCACACTTAACAATGATTTGAACTGCACCTCTTCTTGAGCAAAATATTGGGAAGCATCACAGCCAGCCCTTAGAGAGAGCCTAACAGTATTGCTTAACATTGCTATGTTTCAACATTCATTAAGTCTCTGAAAACAACCATAACAATAACATCCCAGGCTCCGGCTAGTGTTAAAATGAGAATTTATGAGCTCTGAGATCAGTGGCAAGTAAGCACTGACAACACAGAAACCAGACCTGTGTTCAAGTCTTCTTTTTCAGCAGCATAGAGGTGTCCACTTTTTCTGGTAAGTCTCTAGGGCAACTCTATCCTTAATAATAATGAAATGATTCTTCCTTCATTTAGGGAACAACTTCTCTTTCTTTCTTTCTTTCTTTCTTTCTCTTTCTCTCTCCCTCCCTCCCTCCCTCCTTCCTTCCTTCCTTCCTTCCTCAGCAATAACATTAGAGATGACCAAACTTTTATTCACTACATTCTGCTACACATTTGATGGGGCCTTACCTGGGCACAAACTGATTGGCTGGTCGCTTTGGCCGATATTCAGGATGCACCATGAATAACATGTGAGGAAAACCAGTTCCAAAATAGGCACCATCTGTGTGATGATGACGGGAAGATTTGGGAGTATAGACATCCATACATTTGGGGCAGTACAGTTTGACCATAGCTTCCCCTGGGATATCAGATAAACCTAGCAGCGAAGACAAAGCACAATAAGACAGAATTCAGAAATTAAATTAGTTTAAAGAAGTTCCTTGATATGGCTTCTAGAACAGACTTACCGACCTGACTTCTATCCACAGTCCCCAGATCTACAGTTTGCAGGTTTCCAAAATGGACGATTCAAGAATTTAGTTCTAAAAGAGCCTGAACTGAAAGCATCCTATGATTGAATCTGCCCACTATTTCACCCTGATTCTGTAGCCCAGGTTTTTTTTCATCATCTCCTTCTATAAAATAGGCCCCTTACATTAGCTCCAAATCATTTCTTCCATAATATAATATACTCACCTATGGGCAGCATAGGCTGATTCTCACAATAAACTCGAGGGCAGTATCCAAAGTCTCCCTGCTGGTATTTCTCAAGCTAGAAATAGAGAAGGAGAAAAAAGTATAGAAAATACAATCTTTCCATAAATTGGAAAGGAAGTGATTTGCTGGCTCAAGGCAGAGAAATCTTTAAGGCAAATCTTTTAAGGAAGCTGCACCTGCCAATTAACTCAATCATCTAGATCAGGGGTCCCCAATCCCCGGAAGTAGCGGATGAGCATGTGCCTATGTGCAAAGCTCCTTTAGTGCGAGCGGCGGGCATCTGTGCCAGTTGCTTGTACAAATGGAGCTGTATAAATGCAGACACTCACCCACTGCTCATGCAGAACCATCCCCTTCCTTCCCTCCAACCCCGGTCCACAAAGCCAGAAAGGTTGGGGACCACTGATGAATCTGTGAATCTGCAGTATACATTAAAATTTTACTCTTTTATCACTCGGGGGGCTTTTTTATATATATACAGAAGCAATTTTTATTTAGGTGGGTAGACGCAAATGAAGATATCTTATATGCTGTTGGAAGATGTGAAGACAAGAAGATTAGCAATTGGTTCAATCTAGTATGAAGAATTTAAATGATTGATAAAGTTCTTAAATGATGTTCTTAGCTGATTTGTTAATATGTATTGATATAAGAGGTTTGATTATTAATTAAAAAATTATTGTTAATATTATTTATTAAGTGTTTTAATTATAATTGGACCTTGATGGTTTAAAAGTGAAGGACGGAAAAGTTTATATAGTAATTTTTTTTTAAATCGGGGGGTTTTTGAGTGAGGGTTTCCTTTTGTTGTTGTTGTTGTTGTTGTTGTTGTTTTGTTTTAAATGAAAGAAGTTATAAAATATTTTGTTAAATTGTATAGATCTAATAATTTGTTAAGTAACAATTAGCCAAATTGAGTAATGATAGGTTTGATTAGTAATACTTAATTGTTTTAATTGCTGTAATTATAAATGGAGATAATTTTGTTGAATTAGATGGAATAAGGAGAAAAAAGACTTGCTTTCCTTTTATCTATTTGTTTAATGATCATGATTATAATAAGTGTGAAATGGAGTTTAATTTAGAGAATTTAAGCTGTATTTTATTTTGTACTTGCTCTGGGAAGTCGGGGGGGTGGTTGGGGAGGGGGGGAGAAAATGTATGTAAAACTTTTAAAACTTTTTCAATTAAAATTTTACTCTTAGTTTTTATAATCTCTGATTGGGAACCTCTCCTCAGGAACATAGAAAAAAAGATTTTATAGAATACCCGCTTACTAAATAGCATGGATAATTACCATCTGGGCAATACCACGGTTTGTGAGGATATAGCGGGCGTGAATAAGTCCATAGAGCATTTCAGCTGCCTGTTCGATCAAGTCACTCTGGTTAGGATTATCCTCCAGCTCTTCATCTGCAAGAGAAAGGGAAGGAAGTGCTCTGCTGCAATGCACTGTGACATTGAGGAAGAGGGTGAAAGTTGTACTTTCGTACTGAAGCGTTATCGGATATTGATTCTACATTGTTAGCTCACTTCTGCATTTAGCCAGTATTTTCTTAACCATTGTTGTCTTCCACTCTATTCCTGCCACACTAAATTGTAATTGTAACTCACAATGTAATACAACTGGCAAAATATTTTAATCGGTTTACTTTTAACAAATTAAGATCAGAAACTTATAAATTACTGTTATCTATTTCTCAAAACATGGTAGGTGCCTATGTCATTTCTCAGATGTTTCAAATCAACAAACTTTTAAGTGGGTATTTCTCCCACACCTTTTACATACTTGCTGTTATTCTTAGCAAGCCTTTATTTTTGTACACATTAAGATCAGCGAGAGTGAGAGTGAGCTGTTGCACTAGTTAAAGGCACCATGCTAGAAACTGAGTAGAACCTTAAGCACAAAAACGACTTAGGGTCAGGCCCTTTCTCTTAGCCCTAAAAAGAAGGCAATGGCAAACCAATACCAGAAACATTGCCAAGAAAACTGCAAGAAATTGTCCATATAGTTGCCAGGAATCAAGACTTACTTGACGGCACAAAACAAAACAGAGAGGAAAACAAGAGACAATATTTTATATTTTGAGTGCCCGGCAGAATTTTAATAGAAAACTGGAAAATTAAATAATAAAAAAATCCTGCTTTTGGGGACTGAATCAGGATTCATTTTAGATTACCAGGCCCTCGGAGAATTAATATTTATGAAGACAGTTAAACAAAGGGATATGGTGGTTAGTAATAGCATGTTGTATAAACTGTGGTTTCTATTCTTATGACATGAAACAGGAAAAAGTACGCAAAGTGTGGTTCCTGGAATTCTTTCCAAACCCTTTGCCAGCTGTTGCCATAGTTTTCTGCTTTCTTCCCATACTGCATCTGTACATGTCCGCTGCAACATGAGGCTCAGGCTATAAACGCTTTGCTGTCAGTTATGTGACTGGAAGAAAAGATGGAGGCCTAGAAGGAACAGTCAACAGCATTCCATGCTGCTGTGCCTTCCAAAATTGGAGGAATATTTTCCTCCAAAACCTTAAATTGAATCCAACCCATTTTCAAATTCAAGTTCCTTTTATTGGCTTTCTGCCCCGACCCCTATACACCAAATTTGGACCCATTCTGTTTTGTTTTCAGAGAGTGATTCTGGTGATAGATAGTGAAACAAGATAGAATTCCAAATGTTGTACAGGTAACACTCAACTTACAACTATTCGTTTAGTAACTGTTCAAAATTATAAAGATACTGGAAAAAGTGATTTATGACCAGTTTTTACACTTAATGACCATTGTAGCGTTCCCATGGTCATGTGATCAAATTTTGGGTACCTGGCATGTATTTAGGACAGTTGCACTGTCCTGGGGTCATGAATTACTATTTGTAACCTTCCCAGCCAGCTTCAAACTAGAAAAGTCAATGGGGGAAGCCAGATTTGCTTAATGACCGCATTGATTCACTTAACAACTACAATGTTTCCCTTAACTGTGGCAAAAAGATTGCAAAACAGGGCACAACTCATTTAAGTGCCTTCCTTATCAACGGAACTTTTGGGCTCAATTGTGGTTGTAAGTCAAGGACCACCTATTTTGAAAAATTGGAAAGGAAAATGATGTCTGAAGATTATGAATCCCAATATTATCTACCTTGGTTAGCAAAAGCTTCCCATATGATCAACCTGTGAAAATTCATCATGTTTCTGATCCTGGCTAGATATATATGAAGAGTTTCCAGTGGCATATCCAATGAGCCTTGATTAGTTTCACCAAAATGTTGGAGTAATGGCTACTGCATGCACATGTCAAGTGCATGTTGTCAGCATGTGTACCAACATCAAATAGAGAAGTATAGCAGGGTCAAGAGGTTACAACCCGCTAATCATGTTTTCAAAAGTCCCTGTAATACCAGAATATAAACTGACAGCAAACAGCACCCCTTACTAGCAATGATGATGTTACTTTGTTAAAGGTACTGCAGAGTCTACAAGAAAACAAGCAAGCTCAGAGAGCACCTCAGTCCCTGTAAAGTCAAGTAATCCATGATACAAACGGATTTAGATCATTTCCCACCTGGTTCTAAATCAAGGATCATATCCAAAGCCTGGCGATAGTGGGGAACTTGTTCATTGAGGCCAGTTAAATTGAACTTGTCTTGGATGTAGTCTTCATCCACCTGAAAACAAATAGAAACCAGGATCAATTGACCTTGACTTCTCAAGTGTCTGTACTATACTTTCTCAAGGTACTTTAAGACCCAAGTCAACACATTTCTGAAATTGCCCGCAGTTCTGTCATCTCTCTCAATATGTTGTTCAAATCAAATCTTTTTTTTTTTAAAGGGACACTCCTAATTTCCAATCCCCAATGAAAATGTCCGGATACACATTTAGTGGACAGTGCTTCCCAACTCACCTCACAGAAGAACTCATTGCCACGCAAACCACAAAACCAGGAAATCCAAGACACCTCCTCAGAGCTACTCATCTTCCCGTCCTCTAAGAGAAAGAGAGGAACAGAAGCATCCTCAGTCTTAACAGCGATCACTCACAAATAAATTCTTTGTGGAAAAACTCCCTACACAAAACAATCTACAGACATAGGATTTTTCAGCTCATGGTCCCCAACCCTTGCTTTTAGGCTGGCCGATAAACTACCGTCTTGCATCTGTGCATGGGAACCAATGCTACATAAGAATCCCATATGCCGTTTCTTCTTTGCAAATAGAAACTCACTTCCGACTTATTACTGAAAAAAAAATGCTTTTTTTCAGAGTGGTAATATCTCCCCGTTACCTCACCATTTTGCAAGAAACATGCAATCGACTCTCTTCCTTCCTTTTTTCGATTTTTTTTTTTTTAGCGCCCAGCACACATCTTCGCTGCCGCCCTCGCCTCCACCTCCGCTCTTCCCTGAATATTAACTGGAGAACTCCATTACCTGGCCATGCCTCCCTACTATGTTTTGGCCAACAAGTCCCTAAATCTACAGCCCAATAACTCACCCCAAAAGGCACGACTGCCTCAAGGAGAGGGACGCGGGGTGCAAACAAGCTTTGGACCAGTAAGGCCTCTTGTCAGCTTCAACGGCGCACGCGCTTACATTCGCCGATGAAACGGCATCACGGGATTGCAGTACTTCAGAATAAGGCGAGAATGGACAAACAGGAAAGGGGAAACTACTAGTCCCAGAGTGCAACGGAGCAGGAAATGGACGCTAGTAGAGCGGTGGGAATTTAGCCTTAACTTCCTTTCAATCGCAGCTGTTTTTCCCAGAACCCATTTGTAATCTAAGTACCCTCCCCGATAAGCCTCTTGGTGGTTACAGGGGGGGGAAAAGTGACTTTGCATGATAATATTGCTCTGCGCAACGAACTAAATGCAGCGCAAATAATGCCGTGCTTTTAAGGAGCACCCGCCGGACTTGCAGAAAAACAACATAAACGTTTGATCGAAACTCGCTTGGGGAGGTAAGTGTGGCATCACTGTTTCGGGAATCGTAATCGGATTAACACGGGGAAGGAAGGAAAGAAGGAAGGAAGGAAGGAAGGAAGGAAGGAAGGAAGCAAGGGATGGTTTAGATCATAAACTGGATTATGACTCGTGAGCAAGGAAGCGATTCGAATTGGACATCGGTTCGAAAGTATAATTCAATGTGCTTTTTCCAACCCTTTTACAAATAGGAGGGCGGGAGGGCAGCCCAGAAGCCTAGGGGGCTTTACTACCGTTTCCCTTCCGTGCCAGTTATTCTCTTCCCCGGTCCCTGTTCGCGCTGATGCGCACGGATGTGAGCTGAATGAAGACCTAGCTATGTATCACTTCAGTGCCTTCACTGTCACTGCTAAGGCTGGCAGGTGTCCGTGTTTTGGGTTCCTTTCCCTAATTCTTGATCTTTGGACTTCTTTGATTTCGTTCCACGGTTCCTCTCGTTCCCTGTCAATGAGCTTCAGGACCTCAACGCGATTCCCGATGTTTTTGAAAACGGCAGTTGTGTGCTCAGGGTCATGGTTGGCTTGGTACTTGGTACTTGGTACATGAGCTGTTCGTGGCCTCTTCCACCCTGGCCAAGTCTTTGGGGCTATAACTGAATCCTTGTCCCAATGATACAATGCGGTTCAGGACCTCAAAGTGATTCCTGATGTTCTTCTTAAAAATGGTAGCTGTATGTTTGAGATCATGGAAACTGGCCGGCTTTTTCCTGCTGCTGCTTTAGCTTAACTTGGCACGTGGTATATGAGCAGTTCATGGCCTGTTTCACGGTCAGCCCTTAGCCAAGTCTTTGGTGTCATAACGGAATCCTGACATTGTCTTGTTTTACGACCTTTCTTGACACAGTTAAGTGAATCGCTGCAAGTGGGTTAAGTTAGTCACACGGTTGTCAAGTGCTGGTCAGAATGTCGCGAAAGGGGACACTGCAGCCGTCATCAATGTGAGCCAGTTGCCAAGCATCTGAATTTTGATCACGTGACCATGGGGATGCCGCAATGGTCGTTAAGTGTGGAAAACGGTCATAAGTCACTTTTTTTTCAGCGCTGTCGTAACTTCGGTCACTAAATGAGCGGTGGTAAGTCGAGGACTACTTGTACTCCATTGTGGTGATGTCCATGTATAGAGATACTGTTTTGGTTGCTGGTCAATTTAGTTGTCGTTAAATTGTTCATCTGCCTCCAGGATCTTCTTATGTCGCTTCTCTTGATTGTAAGTGCCTGGCAGCTTTAAGTGGTCAGCAGGGATCACCTTGGCACTTCTGGTAATCCTGATGGGATCTTATATTCTGGCTTAGGCTCCTTAGGCATTCTTCGCCCAGCTCTCCCAGCCTCACCTCACTATGGCGACAGAGTATAGGAGGATTTGTGGGGCGATGGGTGCCCAATACAGTTGGATACTAACCCACCATATTACATAAAGGAGGTACATTATCATACTTTGGTGTTATATCAAGATGGGTGAAAGCAGTCAATAGCAGTGAATATGGGATACAGGTAGTCCTTGACTTACGACCACATTTGAGTCCAACATTTCTGTTGCTAAGTGAGACAGTTAAGTGAGATCTGCCTCATTTTATGCCCTTGTCACAGCTGTTCAGTGAATCACTGCAGTTGTTAAGTTAGCAATAAGGTTGTGAAGTGAATCTGGCTTCCCCCTTGACTTTGTCAGAAGGTCACAAAAGGGGAAATCACACGACCCCGGGGACACTGCAACTGTCTTAAATATGATGAACCCGTTGCCAAATGTCTGAATTTTGATCATGCGACCGTGGGGATAAAACAACAGTTGTAAGTGTGGACTTATGGTCATAAGTCACATTTTTAGTGCCGTTGTAATTTTGAAGGGTTACTGTTGTAAGTCGAGAACTACCTATATTGCCTAGTTCCAAAAATGTGACAGAAAAAGTGCAATGAGATAAAGATGAAAGCCGGGGCGTGCTGTTTTCAAAATAGTTAGCTTTTGAAGGATTAGCGCTATTTTACAAAGCAAAACCAAACATTGCAGTGCTAGCTCCCCTTGCGGTTTATTTCCATTTCTTTGCACATTCCTTTTTAACCATGATTCTATCATCAACATTGTATCTGTGTGGATCAAAACAGAAGTGGTCCATACAAGGATACCATGCCTGAATGAACAGTCCTTGAATTATGGGGCCTTGAATTAAATCCAGAACTCCCTCCCCTACAGTGCAAATTAAGCAAATCTCAAACCTGAGCTTGCTTGGGGGTTTTCTTCCAGACATTTCATTACCCAAACTAGGTAACATCATCAGTGCTAGTAAGGAGTGTGGTTTGCTGTGAGGTTTATATTCTACAATATAATATAAACTGACAGCAAACCGCCCTCCTTACTAGCACTGATAATGTTACCTAGTTTGGGTAATGAAATGTCTGGAAGAAAACAAGCAAGCTCAGAGAGCACCAAGGACCCCTCATTTCAACCCTGATCTACAAATATTCTCCTTTATTGAATTCACAAACCATTATTTATAAGAATACGTATAAGAATACATATATACTTATATACATATAAGAATACAGTAGCTAAAAGGGATAACAAAAATCAGAGTTGTCCCAGTTTTAATTCAAAGACTACCATATTTTTCGGAGTATAAGACGCACCTTAGTTTTTGGGGAGGAAAATAAGAAAAAAACTGATTGGTGGGTGGATTGGCCTCCCGGAATACTCCCAATCAACTGTTCCCAGAGGTGAATTTTAGCAACAGGTTCCTTGGTTGTGAGTTCCGTGCCTTGCTTTTTTTTTCTGCTTCTGAAACTCTGTTTCAGAAAAATAATTTTTTCCTGCCTCTGAAAGCCTCTGAAACAGAGCTTCAGAAAAAAAAGCCTCTGAAGCTCTGTTTGGGGGCTTCTTTTCTGAAGCTCTATTTAGGGGCTTCATTTCTGATGCTTTTTTCAGCCTCTGAAACTTCCATTTGAGAAGCTGGGCAGGGCTACATTCGGAGTATAAGACGCACCCAGATTTTTACCCTCTTATTTGGGGAGAAAAGGTGTATCTTATACTCCAAAAAATATAGTATATAACAGCACTTCGAGCGTGCACGCTTATCAGGGCCGCAACCAGGAAGAGGAGCTGCCCATGCACGTGCCGGATAATGTAGCTCCGGTTTCCAGCAGGCGTGCCACCCAGCTAGTCTTCCAGTTACTGCCGTGCATGCGCACATGCTGATCAGCTGGCTGGTGTGCATGCTCACACTGGAAAATGGAAGATCACTTCTTCCTGTTTCTGGCACTGCCGCACACACAAAGATCAGCTGATTGGTGCAAGCGCATGCGTGCCAGAAACCCGGAAGAGGAACAGGCAATGCCGCGCATGCCAGGCGACATGGCTCTGCGTGCCACTTCGGGCATGTGTGCCATAGGTTCACCATCACGGCTATATAAGAAGGAAGTCCCAAAGGTGCTTTTTTCAAGAGGCAACTGGACTTTCTGGTTTTTCTTTGAAGATATTTTGCTTCTCATCCAAGAAGCTTCTTCAGCTCTGACTGGATGGTGGGGAAGTTGAAGAAGCTTCTTGGATGAGAAGCAAAAAAAAAAAAAAAAACAAAGTCCAGTTGCCTCTTGAAAACAGCATCTTTGGCCAATCATGACCTGGATGACTGAAAATCTCCATAGACATGTAAGAAGGAAGCAAATCCACTTCCCCGAATTCAACTCCCTTCCCCAATAAGTTACCATCCCGGATGCTGGTGCTGCTTCGCCGGCTCATCCTGTCTGCAGTAGTACTTCTCAAAATGGCTGTCATGTTTTCTGTATTAATTAGCCATGCCTGTTTAATGGGAAAATGAGGAAAAACATCCATCATCATCACGTAAAGTAAAGTAAAGTACAATCATCACCTGTAAGTAATGTTTGGGTTACTTGGGGCATTTTTTTAACCAACTGCCCTCTGAGATGGATTCTAGTTACCTATAGTATATTTTTATTTAAATTGCTTACATTGAAAAGTGCTTGGATTCCTCATCCTGAAAATCAGGAAATTAAAAACTGTAATACTCTGTTCTGGATTTTAGCTTTTGACAGGACTTTTTTTAAAAAAAAAATTAGATTCAAAACATTAGTAAACAATTGTGGTTACAGTGGTGATATGTCTTTTATTATTGTTATATAGAACAGTGCTTTATTTCAGAAAGATGTCACTTTATTTTTGGGGCTTTTGCTCTCGAATTTTCCTTTGTAAACCAAAGCTATAAACAGAAATATATATATTTTTAATCCTCATGAATCTTTGTCAGATTCATCCCTTTTTCTGGTTTTCCCTTTTTTTTTCTTCCATAAAATCTATTAACCGAGGAATGAATAATGCAGCCGGTAAACAAGCTTTAAAACTTGTGGAAATCTATTTTCTCACAAGTGAAAGGTGGCACAGTGTCGACTTTTTAGAGCAATTGCTCTCTTAAAATATCCATTTAGAAAGGCTATGCTTGAAAAGAAGGCATAGTATAGGAGAATTGGGCCTAACGGTGCGAATTAAGGTAAAACCTTCAAAGAGGGCTGGTGGGAAAAGGCGGGAAAAAAGCAGGACGCTTTGCGGGCCAAAGTGAGCATGCGCATGGAGAGCACGCGCGACGACTGCGCATGCCTCACAACGTCAAGGGCGCCCAAGGATCCCTTACCTCCGCTATTTCAAACCCTTTCCTCTGTAATGTGGAAGGCTCCCTTTACATTCGTACTCTTTGTACTACTCTGTGCTTTTAATCCACCCACCCCGTTTCAAAAAGTGCTGGAGGATAAGTCGAGCTCGCATGTAAAGTTGAGCCTCCGCCGCGCCTGCGTAGCGTTCCCGCCCGTTGCCAGGCAACCGAACGGGCACTTCCGTTTGAAAAAAAAAAATCCTCTCCGGGAGTCGCGTGTTGCTCTGACGTTTTAAGAGGAGCCTTAGAGATACACAGTTAAAGTGACACACGATGTTAAACTTCAGGGTTAAAGAGACAGGGTTTTTTTTTCCTTCAATAAAATTTGTCAGGTTCACCTGGGTAATAGTGCGGAATCTTCCACTTTTCATAACACTTACTTCCTGCTGTGCAAGAAAAGGGCTGATATTTTATGGTGTAGAAAATATTACCCACTGTTCTTTTACTATTGAAAGGGGTTTGCAATTATTTTTTCTCTAGGCCTGAGTTTCTTAACCTTTTGACAACTTTTAAGATATGTCTGGGGAATTCTGAGAGTTGTGTTAAAGTTACCAAGGTTGAGAAACATTGCTCTAGGGCAGGGGTGGGCAAATGTGGCTCTTTTACAACCTGTGGACTTCAACTCCCAGAATTCCTGAGCCAACTTGGCTGTCCCAGGAATTCTGGGAGTTGAAGTCCACAGATTTTAAAAGAGCCACATTTGCCCACCCCTGCTTTAGGGCAGGGATGTCAAATCTTGACAATTTTAAGACCTGTGGACTTCAATTCCCAGAACTCCCCAATCAGCCATGCCGGCTGGGGAATTCTGGGAGTTGAAGTCCACAAATCTTAAAATTGCCATGATTTGACATCCTTGCCTTAGGGTATCTTTCAACAAAATGGTGCAGTTCAGACACATTACGATGGTTATTAATATTATTGACTCCATCTTGATATTATTAACATTAATAATAATATTGACTCCCATGCTTTAAAAGTGAAAATTTTTAAAAAAAACCAGTGTTAGGGATGGTAAAATAACAGACTAGGTTGTTTTCTTTTCTGGGTTTTCCTTACTTACTTCATGCCAGAGGTGGGTTTCAGCAGGTCCTGACCAGTTCTGGAGAACCAGTAGTGGAAATTTTGAGTAGTTCGGAGAACCTGTAGTAAAAATTCTGACTGGCCCTGCCCCCATCTATTCTCTGCCTCCCAAGTCCCAGCTGATTGGGAGAAAATGGGGATTTTTGCAGTAACCTTCTCCTGGATTGGGGAGGGAATGGAGATTTTACAGTATCTTTCCCTTGGAGTGAGGTGGGAATGGAGATTTTACAGTATCCTTCCCCTGCCACGGCCACCAAGCCACACCACGCCCACCAAGCCACACCCACAGAACCGATAGTAAAAAAAAATTGAAACCGACCACTGCTTCATCTGTGTCCAGTCCTCTAGAGTAGTGTGTGGACCCTTTTTTGGATGGCATCTGTTTGGAGACCCAAAAAGGATAAGAGAAATTAAATGTTTAGTTTTCCTGCATAATTCTTGAAATTGATCAGTATATAGACTATATAACTATGCCTATGCAGTACCCTCTAGAAATGTTCGGTTTGAATTCTCACCAAATTCAGCTAACCACAATAGCTAGATTTTTTTTTTTATTTTTAATGCGAGAAAGAAAGAAACAATCTTCAGGACGTTTCTGGCCTTGATGCCACCTTGTGCACTGCTACGAAATGTAAAGACAGTACATGTTTTTCTGTGGTAAATAATTGGTGTTTTTTTATGTACGTATCTTTTTTTTCTCTTCCAACAGTTTGTAGGTTTACAGTTTTCCAGCCAGAACAATTCTGCTTCAACATGAACCATGGTGATCAACTGATCGCCTTCACTCGTGCCCGGGAAGAATCGGATCTTTGGAGAGATGGACACATTCAGAAAAAAACCAGAAGTTATGGCAGCATCAACCAGGAAGAAGAGAATTCATCTGGCGAAGCAGTGCGTAACTTTTATGAGAGCCTGGCACTTACAAGTAGTTCCAAAAGAGTGTTACAGAGGAAACCAAGGGTAACTTATGTACTCCGTCAGCCAGCACAGGTGTCTCCTTGCACCCCAAGCTACCCAGAACAAACCGACACCCGCAAAGGGAATCAGCTCTTGAAAGCTGCTCAAGATAGCAACGTGAAGTCTCTCCAAAAGCTTGTGGAGAAGGAAGGGTGTGATGTGAATTACAAAGATGGATTTGATTGGACAGCCATCATGTGTGCAGCCTATGCTGGACGAGAGGAAGCGGTACGTTATCTTTTGAGACACGAGGCTGCTTGGGTAGGAGTTTGTGAATCACAAGGCCGGGACGCTATGGATCTGGCTGAAGAAGCTGGACACGAAGAGGTGGTCAGCATCCTTCGGGAGAGCGAAAGGCCTCAACTGAAGAATGAATCGGCTAGGTAAGTTCTCTTATTTCCGTGTTCATCCAATTTTCCTGAAGGAGGAAATGCTCTTGAGTGCATTTGCTTTGCTTCTGAATGTCGCTATGCAACATTTTGGCCACTGAGGTAGGCCAAAAGCAAGTCAAAAATTGTAAGAATATTAAAAAGTTTACCCTAATATTTAGTTTTTACCCATCCAAATTTAATATTTACCCATCCAAGACCGAGTGGCTGTGGTTTCCGTCATCCCGTTATAGTCCATTGATACCATCACTGACTATTGGGGACAAATCTTTACCCCCCCCAGAGAGGGGGGTAAACCTAGGTGTCCTCCTGGACTCACGGCTGTCTTTAGAAGAACACTTGACGGCTGTGGCCAGGAGAGCTTTTTATCAGGTTCGCCTGGTACGCCAGTTGCGTCCCTTTCTAGATTGGGACTCGTTAAATACAGTCACTCATACCCTCGTCCCTTCCTGCATGGACTACTGCAATGCTCTCTACATGGGGCTCCCCTTGAGGAGCACCCGGAGGCTCCAGTTGGTCCAGAATGCAGCCGCGCGGGTAGTTATGGGAGCAACGTGGCATTCCCATGTGGCTCCCCTTCTGCGCGAGCTGCACTGGCTCCCTGTGGTCTTCCGGGTGCGCTTCAAGGTTTCGGTTACCATCTTTAAAGCGCTCCATGGCTTAGGACCGGGGTATCTACGAGACCGCCTTCTGCCACCAATAACCTCCCACCGACCAGTACGCTCCCATAGAGAGGGACTTCTCAGGGTGCCGTCAGCCAAACAATGTCGGCTGGCGGCCCCCAGGAGGAGAGCCTTCTCTGTGGGAGGACCCACAATTTGGAATGAGCTGCCCTCGGAGATACGATTAATCCCAGATCTCCGGGCTTTCCGCCGGGCCCTCAAAACATTCTTATTCATGCAAGCCGGCCTGGCCTAACCTCTCTTCAAACCATTAAATTCTTTAAATTTGAATCTACCCTATAAATTTGAGAATGTTTTAATTTAATTCCATTCTATATCAATCTATTCAATTGTATTTTTAATCAGTTTCTGATTATTTATAGTCTGTATTTATTGTTTAACTGTTCACCGCCCTGAGTCCTTCGGGAGTAGGGAGGTATACAAATCTAATAAATAAATAAAATAAATAAATAAAAATAGTTACAGTTATTGCACTAATGGGTACAGGTATAGCAAAGCAAAGACCATTAAATCCATTCTATGCCATGAACAGTTTTTCTTCTCTTTCAGGCCATAATATGCTGTTATAACAATAGCACTTAGACAGATACTGCTTCATGGTGCTTGTTGATTTAATATTTTTTTTGCTTTTTTATTTTGATTTTTGTATGCTGCCCAGAGTTCTCTGGAATTGGGTGGCCAATAAATTTAAATAAAGCGAATAAACAAAATAAAATATGCCACAGGAAAAAAATGATCAAGTACAGTGTAAGTAGCTTTAGATAACTCAAATAACCAGCGACCAACTGTAGCCAGACCTTTAGAAAAATCTGTTTCTTCCATCGTTTCCTTCTGAAACACTACTCAGTAACCTTTACAAGTTCATAGATGAAACTTTTATCACTCTAAATATGTGTAAGGTTGCTTTAAACTAATTCAGGTTACTGGTCTATGAAGACCCATCACTGAACATTCCAAATTATAAGTAGTTCTTCCCAGGTGCCAGCAGATAGAAAACTATATGGCCCTTCCTGTAACCCTCAGCTGCATCTACTAGATCAATGAAGATTAATTACATTTTTATTATTGAATTTGGGGCAGTGTTTGGCTAGATAAAAGTAGGTAACATTTAATTCCTCCCCTGGAGTTTATTCTGAAGGGTGACTCTTGCTGTGCTGTATAATTATTACCAATGAAGACCTGTGATGAGAACAGAGTCCTCTGGCCTAAGTAGGGTTAATTTGAAAAAGATTGCCATGGTCTAATTCAGGGGTGTCAAACTCAAGGCCTGGAGGATGGATCCAGCCCGCGGGGTGCTTAAATCTGGCCCAGTGGACGCCCTGGAAACAGCAAAGGACTGGTCCACGGTGCCTCAGCCCGGCTCAGGCTGACTGGGCACTGATCTACAATGTGGTGGCAGCCATTTTCGTTGGCAGAGTGCTACAGGAGGCCATCAGAGCTGAAAACGGAGCACCCCTCCCCAGCTCCGTTTTCACTGGCAGAGTGCTAGCAAAACAAACTTGCTTGTCCTCCTCTGCCTAGAGCAGTGGACAGCCTGCGCCGCTGTTCAAGGGTCTTCCACGTGGCCTGAGACGAATGGCTAGGCTCCTCTGGAGGAGAAGGGTTTTGTGATGATCCAGGGCGTGACACAAAGGCAACACAGCCAGTGAACCGATATGACTCCCTTTATTATCACCAACCGTGCCCCCAATGTCCCTTTCAACTCTCCGGCCTGGAGAGTTGCTCTTCCACCAACCTGTAATAGTCTTTGTCCGGCAATACTTCGGTCCCAAATGTTGTAAACAGAAAACCTCTAACAAAAAATCCAAAGGCAAGACAAGGTAATTAATCCGGCAGGGCAAGCACGATAAGGAATTCCACGAGTAAAGTAGCACGGCAATAAATCAAACCCGTTGGGAGGATGCCAGGATTCCAAGAAACACCAGATAAACTCGGTGTTTGTTCCTGACCAACGCTCCTCCCATTTGCCTCTACTTTTAAACTCCACCAGCACCTGTGCCTTGTAAAAAGGATCGGGTCCCTTTTCTCCCTTGTACGCCAGGCAACCCACATTGCTCTCTTCTCCATTCCTCCCTGCGCTGCCCTTGTTCTATCTCTCCCCTGCTCTGCCCAGCCTGATTTTGCACTTCCCCAGTTTCTTCCACAGCCAATGGATCTTCTCTCTCCCTCTCTCTCTCTCTCTCTCTCTCTCTCTCTCTCTCTCTCTCTCTCTC
>WNWU01000121.1:1690159-1706654 GCA_012654045.1 Ptyas mucosa | reverse complement strand
GACTAGACTAGACTAGACTAGACTAGACTAGACTAGACTAGACTAGACTAGACTAGACTAGACTAGAATAGAATAGAATAGAACAGAATAGAATAGAATAGAATAGAATAGAATAGAATAGAATAACAGAGTTGGAAAGGACCTTGGAGATCTTCTAGTCCAACCCCCTTCTTAGGCAGGAAACTTCAGACCTACACCACTTCAGACAAATGGTTATCCGACATCTTCTTAAGAACTTCCAGCGTTGGGTGGGAACCACGAGGCCCTCACTGGAATCAATGGTAGACGCTTCATTTGGTTATTTGTTAAAGGTACATACAGAATCACATTTCACTTAGGAACTCAAACTCAAAGCACTCGGGTGCTTTTTCATATATTTTTTTCTCGAACAACAATCTTTTGTTGTGCCTCCACCTGATCCAGATTCCAGTCCCTCTTCAGCTGTAGATACTCACTGGGTGGGTTATGGCAATCTAACCAAACATTCCTTGCAAGGTTATTATTGGAGTGATAAAAGATTAATGATAACATGATTGGGGGAAACACCATCCCCCCCCCCAGATATGAAGTGTTCTTGAAGAACTAAAGAGAGCTACTGATAGTCTGTAATTTACAGCCATTTGTTTAGTGACTGACTGAAGTTACCACAGCAGTGGAAAAGGGGACTTATGACCATTCCTCACAGTTATAACTGTTAACAATGTCCATACAGTCACATGATTAGGATTTAGGCACTTGGCAACCAGCAAATTTAAAACCCAAAGGTGCTTTTTTGCAAGCGGTAACTGGACTTTCTTGTTTTTTTCTTTTGAAGGCATTTCGCTTCTCATCCAAGAAGCTTCTTCAGCTCTGACAGGACAGTGAGGAATGGAAGGTTGTCAGAACTGAAGAGCTGAAGAAGCTTCTTGGATGAGAAGTGAAACGTCTTCAAAAGAAAAAAAACAAGAAAGTCCAGTTGCCTCCTGAAAAAAAAAAGCATCTTTGGGACAACCATGACCTGGATGACTGAGAATCCCTACAGACATTCACATGTTTAAGACATATGTAGCATCCCTGGGTCATGCGGTCATCACTTGCAACCTTCCCAGGATCTTTCCAACAAGCAAAGTTTAATGGGGGAAGCGGGATTTGCTTAACAGCCACGGTAATTTGCTTAACAGCTGTGTCAAAAAGGTAATAAAATCAAGCATGGCTCATTTAATGACGGAATTGCTTAGCGAAGGAAGTTCTGACCCAACTGTGATTGTAAGTCGAGGACTACCTGTATAAGTGTAGCAAATACAATTACCGTATTTTTCGGAGTATAAGTTGCACTTTCCCCCCCCCCCAAAAGAGGGAGAAAATTTGGGTGTGTCATATACACCAAATATAGCCACGCCCACCTGCTGGCCCCCACCCTTTGGCCTCTGCCTCCCAGCAATTTACCTCCTTGTAGCAAACAGCCCGTTTCAGCTTCAGCACAGCCTGATTAGCACAAGCAGTTGATTATCGGCCTCCCAATCCTCAGCTGTTTCAGGCTGCAAGGATTGCCATTGCCTATTGCCGGGATTTTCTTTCTTGTGCTAATCAGGCTGTGCTGAAAATAAAAATGAAACTAAAGCAGGCTGTTTGCTGCAGCAAGGCAAATTGCTGGGAGGCAGATTTTTTTTTCTTGTTTTCCTCCCCCAAAAAGATAGGTGCATCTTATAGTCCAGTGCGTCTTATACTCCAAAAAATATGGTAAATAGGAAAACAATCATAGAAATCTTTACAAGATTAGGAGCCAAAACATAGCTTTAGGTATTCCATCTGTTCTCAAGGGTATTTTTCCTTAGTTCCCATTATCTAGCATTTGTCTTCTTCCAGAAAAAGTTGAGGTGTAGGGAAAGATTCGGAGAGGAGCACGAATTCTGGTTATGTTTTCTCCTTATTTATATCATTTTTTTGTTCCTGTGTCACAGAGGAGAAAGTAGTAAATGCTTGTGAACATGAATTTCTGAGCGAATGCTTTTGACACTTTTAAAATAAACTGCTGTACTATGGCATAAGCTTTCATAGACCACACCCTAGATTCATTAAGGGGGCAACCGAAAATTATATAATGCTCTGTGCATCTAAAGGAGCTTGTGGTTTACTAGAGTTATACTAATTACGCAGTTATATTATTAGACTTTAAAGGTTTGTGAGGCACTTTGCTCAAAAGTCTTAATATGCTGGTTTTTGTAAGAGAAGCCTGTTTTACTACAGTATTTACAGTGGGTGTAGCAACTATGAATATTCAAACACAACTTGCTGCAATTTGCTCAGAAGCCACTAAGTGGCGCTAATCGTTAATGTTGATTTTTCTTTTCAGTGTATGAAAATCTGTTCATACCTTTGCGAATCCACTGTCCATCTGCCATGAGCATCAAGAATAGAGCTGGGAAGACCCCGGGAGATCTCTTGAACACAGCAGCAGAAGAGAAATGGGTATCAGTAATCTATCAGTAAGGGTCTCAGTAGGCAGTGATGGTCGAAACTTGAAAGGAATGATAACTGAATGGAGAGTGGGGGGTGGAGAGAGAAAAGAAAGAGAAAAAGATCCATATCATTTTTTTTTTAAAAAATTGATTTATATGACGCCCTTCTCCAGAGACTCAGGGCGGCTTACAATGCGCTAAGCAATAGCCTTCATACTTTTGTATATTTATACAAAGTCATCTTATTGCCCCCACAAACTGGGTCCTCAATTTACCTACCTTAGAAAGGATGGAAGGCTGAGTCAACCTTGAGCCTGGTGAGATTCGAACCTGCAATAATTGCAGGCAGCTGGTATTAATAACAGGGTGCTTTAAACCACTGTACTACCAAGGGTCTTGGTTTATTTATTTTATTCGTTATTACTTTTATGTTTTGTAATAATATTTTAGGATCATCGTTGTTGTATAACCTTATGTGTTTCTTATTGGTTGAAGAAGGAGGAAAGGGAAAAGGAAAGGAGAGAGAGAAAAGGAAAGGAAAGAGGGGAGAGGGGAGGAAAGGGAAAAGGGGAGAGGAAAGTGAAAGGAAAGGAAAGAGGGGAGAGGAAAGTGAAAGGAAAGGAAGAAGGAAACATCATCAACTGTTTTGGTTTTCTTGTCTTCTCCCAGACAAAGAGTGATATATTTTAATTCCCCACAGTGCCCTGAGGAAACTCTTGAGGAAAATGAGGCTGAATGTGAAGCTGAGAGAGAGTGGAGATGCAAGCTTCTCAATGAATACGAAGATGAGTTTCAAGAGACCCCATGGCAGCATGAAGGTAAAGCTAGACTTCCTTTAGAAGTGAAGATCTCACAGTCCATGAGGTGGTCTACCCTGTGGAAGCCTGAGCCATGATCCTGGCAGATGAGTTCATGGAGTTGCCACTAAGAAGGGTTAATGCGGTGGTTAGAATGCAGTCTTTCAGGCTAACTCTGCCCGTAGCCAGGAGTTCGATCCTGACCAGTTTCAGGTTGACTCAGCCTTCCATCCTTCCGAGGTGGATAAAATGGGGACCCAGATTGTTGGGGGGCAATATGCTGACTCTGTAAACCACTTAGAGAGGGCTGTAAAGAGTATGAAGTGGTATATAAGTATACGTGCTATCGCTATCTCCACTTTAGACCAAGTTGTCAAGCCCCCTAGACTTTTTTTAAAAAAACTAAACAATTCCCTCAATCAGTTTGACCAGAGATTCTGTCTTGTTTTCATTTTCTGAAGCACCCTTTTTACTGTTCTTTAAGCAATTTGCAGCATTTGGGTCTTTGGGAGCTCCCTTGTTCTACCGTCATAGAAAGTAAGAGTTTTGTGACATCAACTAGATTTGAAAGGGACCTTCACGGAGCATGATGCACCCCCTGACTTATTTCCTCGTTCTTTCACAGAAGATTTCTCCACTGGTCCCAACTCAGAAACATTCGAGGAATGGACTGATCGCATACACCGAGAATACGGGCAAAAACGTAGGCGAGAAGAGGAACAGCGTCACCGGAGGCCTAAAAAAGAACCTCCAAAGTCTTCCATTCAACTCCAGCGCCTCCTGGAACAAGAGCATCTGGAGTACTTAAAACGTGCCCAAGTCAAGGAGGAAGAGGTTCAAGCAGCCAAGAGAAGACGTTATGAGGAAGGCTGCAGCCATGTCTTCTCCTCAGACAGTTCACGTACATTGTGTTACAAGGACATTCCCTGGCCAAGCTCGACTGGGACTCCTGAGGAAATGGCCGCCGCAGCCCTTCGTGGCGTAGATCCTTCAGACAAAAGTGCTTATCGGCGCTTCCTTCGGCGTCAGCAGGCTTTGTGGCATCCGGATAAGTTTGCACAACGTTGTGGCACGCGCTTGGCCGAACAGGATCGCCGTCAGATCTTGGACACTGTCACAGCGTTGTCCCAAGCTTTCAACCGCTTAGCTGAAGCAGCCAAATAAACCTTGCTGCTTGTCGACGTCAGTATTTCTCGGCCTCCGGTACTTCAAGATGCGTGGACTTCAACTCCCAGAATTCCATTCGGCATGTCAGCTGGGGGATTCTGGGAGTTGAAGTTCACACATCTTAGGCTGAGAAACACTGGTCTACATGACTGAAATGGGTAAGGATACTTGAACAGAGAGAAGATGTCCTGGTTTTTTTGCCCTGTTTATAAAACAAAACTATAAACTGTTTCTTTTAAATGTCTTTGGTTGGTCTAGGGCAGACTGAGTAACTTCAGTAGATTTTTAAATTTAATTTAATTAATCATATTTCTATGCTGCCCAACTCCCAAGGGACTCTGGGCGGCTTACAACAAAAATAATACAAACAATTAACATAATTAAAAAAAAACATAAAAGCATTTCAAAAACATTAAAAACACATGCGTGTATAGTGATACTGATCTAAATTTTAAATTTTGAATTTGTAATACCTTTTAACTATATGGGGCAAATTATTTAATTTATTTTAAAATTATTTTAATTTATATATATATATATGTTTTATTCTGGCTGTTCACCGCCCTGAGTCCGAAAGGAGAAGGGCGGTATAAAAGTTCGAAAAATAAAATAATAAAATAATAAATAAATGCACACCATCCATGGCCGGATCTCAAAAGATTGAACAGCGAGATCAACGGCCCCAGGCCTGCTGGAAAAGCCAGGTCTTCACTGCTTTCCAGAAGGCCGATAGGGTGGGGTGGTCTGGACCTCAGGAGGTAACTGGTTCCAGAGAGCTGGGGCAGCCACAGAGAAGGCTGCGGGCCTGCCAGCCGGCATTGTTTAGCTGACAGGACCCGGAGGAGACCCGGAGGATCTTACCAGTCGTTAGGAGCTATGCGGTAGAAGGTGGTCTTGAAGATAGCTTGGCCCTGAGCCATGTAGGGCTTTAAAGGTAATAACCAACACCTTGAATTGTGCCCAGAGACCAATAGGGAGCCAGTGCAGCTCGCGGAAAATTGATGTAATGTGGGTTAATCTCTTTAAAAAGATATTCTTTCTTGAGGGCAATTATGTGGGAACCCATGCACACCCCGTGGTTGAGTTTCATATGTAAGCCAGATCAATACAGCTTTGTTAAAAAAATCATTTTAAAAATATGGCTCAGCACATTCAGCCTGCCCCCAGTCTTCTCCACATCGATATCTTGATTTGAACCTCAGCCAGTGAAAACGTGATGCCCACTAGCTGTGTTGTCAGTTGATCTTACAAACCACACTTGCCAAGTTCCTTATCTTCCATGAGAGATCTGAGTTAGAGACCAGAATTTAAAGCCCAATAGTTCCGCTTTCTCACTCGATGAGAGCCCCAATAGATAGTCCAGGCCAGGAAACCAGCACCACTGAAAGACTAAAACTTCATTTGTCCCAACAGGCTATCCAGATAGTCCTCGAGTTATGACTGTAATGGAGCCTGCCTACCTACCACAGTTGTAACTCGTGATGGTTGTGAAACTGGTTAGTGGCCCCCAGTTTTACCACCTTTTTTTGAGGCAGTGGTTAAGCAAATCAGGATGGTCTTTAAGCGTAACTGCAGTTGTTAATTGAACCAGTGGTTCACTGTGGGTGTGATTTTGTAGCATAACCATAAGTTAAATGCCGTTTTGAACAAAAAGTTCATAAAACATGATCACGTGATGATGGGACACTGCAAATGGCCATAAACGCAGCTCAAATTGCCAAGTGCCCAAAGTGTTCATATGATCACTTAGAACTTAGAATAACTTTATTGTCACTTTGAATGTACGCTAATCAGCATACATTAAAATGAAATTTTGTTGCATGCAGCTCTCAAAGGGTCACCACCTCCAATATATACACTACATAAACATGACAAGATGAAAAAATAAATAAATACAAAATTATGGATGTACCCACATATGACCCAGAGAAACAGCACGGTTCAGTTCGGATGTATACACGGACATGGCAAGAAAAAACAAATCTTGCGAGTTTGCCAGATGGATGGCATAGGGAGCAAAGTTGTTACAGAATCTGGAAGTCCTGCTAGAAATATTTTGAAACCTCATCCCAGAGGGGAGCAACAGACACAGACAGTGAAGTGAGTGTGTGGGGTCTCTAACAATGCTTAGATCTCTAAGCACATAGCGCTTATAATCAGTATCCTGAATAATGAGAAACAAGGTTCATATAACCTTCTCGGCTGTCCTTACCACTCTCTGTATGGACTTTCTATCTGAGGCACTGGGCAGGGAGGGGCGCTTGACCATCAGAACTTTGAATACAGGTCATGATATTCCCTAGGTGGATCTGTTGGAACACTTGAGTGGTTGCTAAGTGACTCGTCATACGTTAAGGACTACCTGCAATAACAGAATTTTACAAGTCTGATTGCTCATCCTTATCATTCAGAGAATTAAGGAGGTATCTGAGCCACTTCTGAACATTACCTGGACATTTCCAGACTTTAAAAAAATCATTCAGCCTGGTAAATTAGGCAACAGACTGCATCTTCATTAGAATTAATAGGAGTCTGGACTATACAGGTAGTCCTCAACTTACGATCACATTTGAGCCCAAAATTTCTGTGGCTAAGTGAAATATTTGTTAAGTGAATTTTGCCCCATTTTATGACCTTTCTTGCCACAGTTGTTAAGGGAATCCCTGCAGTTGTTAAGTTAGTAACACGGTTGTTAAATGAATCTGGTTTCTCCATTGACTTTGCTTGTCAGAAAGTCGCAAAAGACTTATCACATTTTTTCAAAAAAAAAAAAGTCCAGTTGCTTCCTGAAAAAAAAAAAAGCAGCTTTGGGATTACCCAAAGAGACGGAAGGATATTTTTCATATCCGAATGTGGGGTAATTAGATTATTTTCCCTGAATTTTTACGGCACTCCTATATAGTTGTCAATTTCTTTGTGACAGTCAATGGCATTTAACCATCCTTCATGAGTCACCGAAGAATATTTCCAGATGAGGAAAAAGGAAACTGCTTTGAACTGTACAGCGAAGAGGTCAAACGGTGCCTTCTTGAGAAAATATGCCTCCTCTGGAGAACTCTCTACTTCTTCACTGCTTACATCACAATTAGGACATTTTGTGTATACAGGCGCAATATAAACCAGTACAGCAGCTGAAGCTCTGCGCAGGCATAAAATCTCACCCTAAAACTCAAAAGTCCTCGGTCAATAGAAGGGCATATAATTCTCAGCATCGTAGAAGTATTTGAAGATTCAGCCGAAATGATAACAGTCCATAAACATTGTTTACTGAGAATCCTTAGAAGAAGAGGAAGTTTGGGAACAATTGGTTGACGAGAGATGAGACGTGCTTTGAAGAATTTCCCCAAGAAAATCCGAAGGGGGAAAAGATGATTAAAAGCATGTTCTCAGAAAGAGCTTTTTGGAAAACTGAAATTCAGGAAGAGTTTCCGGCTGTTACTTAATTTGGGGTCATTGTTATTTCTGTTGGTTTTAATGAGGGATAGGAAATAGCAAAGAAGGAAGCAGGAAATGGATGCATGTTGTGGTCCAACTTTTGAATAGAATCTGAATATAGCAGAATTCTACTCAGGAATCCAGTGACAGAAAAGAGAATGAAGTTGGAGGAAGTGGGGGGGGGGGAGAGAAGAAAGAGAAGGAAAAGAGAATGAAGAAGGGTGTGAGAGAGAGTAAAGAAAGGGTACATTTTCTGGAAGAACCTCCAGATAGCCAACAATGGAGGGAGATGGAGATGTCAGTTGTAAAGCCCAGATATCTTTTCAATTTTATACACACATATATATATTTTTCATATCTCAGAATGTAGTTCATCAGAATCTACAACTACAAGAGAGTCCTCAACTTGGTTGCTAAGTGACTCGTCATATGTTAAGGACTACCTGTAATAACAGAATGACACTTGTGTCTGATTGCTCATCCTTATAATTCAAAGAATTAAGGAGCAGTGGTGAAATTCGATTTGTATTTTACTACCGGTTCTGTGGGTGTGGCTTGGTGGGCATGGCAGGGGAAGGATAGTGCAAAATCTCCATTCCCACCCCACCCCAGGGGAAAGATACTGCAAAATCCCCATTCCCTCCCCACTCCTGAGGGAAGGATATTGCAAAATCCCCATTCCCACCCCACTCTGGGGTCAACCAGAAGTGGTATTTGCCAGTTCTCCGAACTGCTCAAAATTTCCGCTACCAGTTCTCCAGAACCTGCTGGATTTCACCCCTTTTAAGGAGGTATCTGAGCCACTTCCGAACATTACCTGGACATTTCCAGACTTTAAAAAATCATTTAGCCTGGTTAATTAGGCAATGGACTGCATCTTCTTTAGAATTAATAGGAATATGGACTATACAGGTAGTCCTCAACTTACGACCACATTTGAGCCCAAAATTTCTGTGGCTCAGTGAAACATTTGTTAAATGAGTTTTGCCCCATTTTGTGACCTTTCTTGCCACCGTTGTTTAGTGAATCGCTGCAGTTGTTAAGGTAGTAACATGGTTGTTAAGTGAATCTGGCTTCCCCATTGACTTTGCTTGTCAGAAGGTCGCAAAAGGGAATCACACGACCCTCCGGGACACTGTAACTGTCATAAATGTGAGGCAATTTCCAAGCGTCCAAATTTTGATCCCATGACCATGGGGATGCTGCAACAGTCGTTAAGTGTGAAAAATGGTCATAAGTCACTTTTTTCAGTGCCATTGTTGACTCTGAATAGTCACTAAGCAAACTGTTGAAAGTCGAGGACTACCTGTACTTTATAGAAAAAAGCCCTTGGAATGCAGCACATTGTTGTTATATGAAGCAGAAGTGGGTTTCAGCAGGTTCTGACCAGTTCTGGAGAACCGGTAGCGGAAATTTTGAGTAGTTTGGAGAACCAGTAAATACCACCTCTGACTGGCCCCACCGCCATCTATTCTCTGCCTCCTGAGTCCCAGCTGATCGGGAGGGAATGGGGATTTTGCAGTAACCTTCCCCTGGATTGGGGAGGGGATGGAGATTTTACAGTATCCTTCCCCTGCCATGCCCACCAAGCCACGCCCACAGAACCGGTAGTAAAAAAAATTTGAAACTCACCACTGATATGAAGGATTTGAAAAAGTGTTCAGAGATAGATGCACAGAATTCACAGGAAAACACGTTGGTCTTGATAAAACCAGAATCAGAATTCACTTTGGATTAATTGCAGAAATAATAAGCAGTAGGAACTTCAAGGTTTTGGGGCAGTGGTGGGTTTCAAATTTTTTTACTACCAGCTCTGTGGGTGTCGCTTGGTGGGCGTGGCTTGGTGGGCATGGCAGGGGAAGTATACTGTAAAATCTTCATTCCCTCTCCACTTCAGGGGCAGGTTATTGCAAAATCCCCATTTCCTCCCAATCAACTGGGATTCAGGAGGCAGAGAATAGATGGGGGCGGGGCCAGTCAGAATTTTTACTACCGGTTCTCCGAACTACTCAAAATTTCCGCTACCGGTTCTCCAGAACTGGTCAAAACCTGCTGAAACCCACCTCTGCTTTTGGGGGGGGGGGGAAATCCACGGCTTTGTGACTTTTGGTCAGATGAGGGTCTATTTGGAACATTTTTGATCTCCAAGGTGTTAGATGAAAAAAGAATATCAATGGTCACCGCTACGAAGCTTTCTCCTGTTGTAGGGGCGGTAGAATAATCCCTTTTCATCTATGTTCTAGCTTTGCGTGAAGAGGATGTCAAGCTGCGCCCACCACAGACATTATCAGGGCAGCACAAGTAACACACACAGAGTAACACTTCTGCTGCAGGTCCAAGGAAGGAAACCTCTGAGAGGAGGTCACGCTAAAAAAAAAAAAAAAAAAGGAAATCACCTTCCAACTTCTTAAGAATCTCCTTGCAATTGGGAAATTCCAAGTGGCAGTGTTCCAGTCATTAAATCCAAACGGTTATTTGCTTTTGAGGTGGGGAGAATTATAAAACAGATATCCCAAGCAAAGAAAAGGAATCGGTGTTTTATAGACAATAATAATAATAGAATAACCTTGTAGATCATCTAGTGATTCTAGTTCAACCCCCTGTTCAAGCAGGAGACCCTATTCAGGTCTGACAAGTGGCTGTGTAGTCTCTTCTTGAAAGCTTCTAGTCATGAAGCTTCCACAACTTCTGAAGGCAAGCTCTACCGTGGGTTGATTGTTCTCACTATCAGAAAAGTCCTCCTTATTTCTAGGTTGAATCTCTCCTTGATCAGTTTCCATCCATTGTGTCTTGTCTGGCCTTCATGTGCTTTGGAAAATAGCTTGACCCCCTCCTCTCTGTGGCAGCCCTTCAAATATTGGAAGACTGCTATCATGTCTCCCCTGGTCCTTCTCTTCACTAGACTAGCCATGCCCAGTTCTTGCAACCATCCTTCATGTGTTTTAGTCTCCAGTCCCCTAATCATCTTTGTTGCTCTTCTCTGCACTTTTTCTAGAATCTCAGCATCTTTTTTATAGTGTGGTGACCAAAACTGGATGCAGTACTCTAGGTGTGGTCTTACTAAGGCTTTATACTTCAGCCTTCCAGAGCATGTGAAGCAAAATCCTTGTTCTGAGCCTCCTGTCCATCAGCTTCGGCTCGGTTTGAAACCCATAAGGATTAACCACCCAACCATCCCTACAACCACTTGGCAGCTGGTTGGGAAATTATACAACTGACCATTGGAGAGACATTGCTCCCAATGGAAAGAAACGAACAGTTGCCTACAATTGTTACATGTGTTTGGAGACGTTCAGATGTTGATCCATAGGTTAAGACTGCTGGACATTAACCAACAGGTTTTTCAGGGTACTGGGGTTATTCCCTAAAGCAATATTTTCCTGCATGGGGATTTAGATATCCACCATGCTTCTTCGAAAATCCACAGGTGGTCCTCAACCTATGACCAATCACTTAACTGACCGGTTGAAATTATAATGGACCTCCCTGGCAGTATTTATTTATTTATTTATTTATTTATTTTATTTATTATTAGTCATATTTCTATGCCGTCCACTCTCCGAGGACTCTGGGCAGCTTACACCAAAGACAGTATACTAAATAGCATATTGCCCCCAACAATCCGGGTCCTCATTTTACCCACCTCGGAAGGATGGAAGGCTGAGTCAACCTTGAGCCGATGAGATTTGATCCGCTGATCTGCTGAACTAGCAGTCAGCTGAAGTAGCTGCAGTACTGCACTCTAACCACTGTGCCACCTTGGCTCTTATGACCCAGTTCTGCTCACTTTACCATGTTTTTTCCCCCAAACCTGACATTTCCATCCAGTTTTTAGCAAAACTGGCCCGTAGCAAGCCATATGTATGTAGGACTGTATGTAGATGCAGGTGAAATATTTCCTTCAGGTTCAGTGGGTCTCATTTTGCTAGAATCGATCTACAAGGTTATTCTGGCGTTGGACAGGAATTTGCTCTGAATTTCTTTTTGGGAATAGCACTTGGACTCAGGATCACTTTCCAACAGGAGTTTTATTACAATCACCTGAATGGGCATGGTTCCAAATTAGAACTCTTTACATCAAAGAGTTTGGAATGTTTTTATTTGCTTGTGCATGCTGATGTGTACTATTTTTACAGCTTTTTTTTTTTTACCCTATATAGCAGAGGTCTTCAAACTTGGCAGCTTTAAGACTTGTGGACTCCAACTCCCAGAGTTGAAGTCCACAAATCTTAAAGCTGCCAAGTTTGAGGACCCCTGCTATATAGTAAGTCAATCAAGTCAAGGGCCTAGTGGCACAGTGGACTAAGTGCTGTTAAAGTAGCACTTAAGTTGCCAGCTGCCTGCAATTGCTGCAAGTTCAAATCCCACCAGGCTCAAGGTTGACTCAGCTTTCCATCCTTTCTAAGGTAGGTAAAATGAGGACCCAGATTGTGGGGGCAATAAGCTGACTTTGTATAAATATACAAAAAGTATGAAGGCTATTGCTTAACGCATTGTAAGCCGCCCTGAGTCTCTGGAGAAGGGCGGCATATAAATCAAATTTTTAAAAAAATTGTTCCCCTTTCTCTAAACCATGCTGCATACATGTCCCTCTTAAAATTTTCCATGCAGCAGATTTAAAGAAACACTTGGTATTCAGCAGATTTAAATATTTCCTTCTTCAGAGGGTTGCTCCAAACATGGTGTTTCATATGTTGAGTTCTGAATTTTGGCCTTTGGATGATTGGATGATTAAACCCATCCTCCTTCTGGATGTGAGCCAAAAGGAAACGTCCTGGATAGGTTGAAAGTCCAAGAATTCTCCTGCTGGAGAGGTCAAGAGGTTCAACTTAATTGGTGGCAACTTCTCATGATGATCTCTTGTTGGGGTTGGCCAAGAAAGTTGTCCTCCGCCACTCACACACACGTACAAGGAAGTCCAATTGCCTTTTGAAAAAGCACCTTTGGGACAACCATGGCCTGAATGACTGAGAATCTCCATAGATATCTGGAGAAAACCACAGAGGAGACGATTGGATGCGAAAGATCAATTGTCCACTCTGGTTAGGATTCAGAAGAGGTGGGGAGGAGGAATTACTAGGGTTGGTGTCGGAAACTGTCAAATAGCTGACATTCTCTAGGACTGCGGCAAGTTGTAGTATCTCTGGAATCTAAAAAAAAAATTCTCTGATTGCAAGCCATAAGTAATTCCTCCATTTCACAATCCTCTGAGAAATGATATTGATCTCTCATGGGGCCTTCTGGGAGGAAGGAAGCTGCTGTCTGGACTCATCCTTTCGAGAACAAGAAAACATGATGGAAGTGTGTATCTCTTTAATGTTGCTTCTAACGAAGAGCTCAAATTCCAAGAAAGCTTTTATAGAAAAGCCATTTCGCCTTCCGGATTCATGTACACAATCGTGGCCAAGCACTTAGAAGGCAGGATTGCGGGGGAGATGTCAGGAATTATTTTTCTCTCTACATTGAGAGACAGGGGAAAAAAATCTGACATTTCCCTCACAATCCCTTCACACAAACCTTTTATGTAATTGGATACTCAATTTCCTTCTTGACAGGCCCCAGTTTGTGCAAGTTGGAAGTAAAGTTTCCAACGCCATTTCCTTAGGTACGGGTTCCCCACACCGCTGTGTCTTTAATCCGCTACTGTTCACTTTGATGACCCAGGACTGCTGCGCCAAATCTGCTATGAATCATATTGGGAAGTATGCGGATGACACGGCAGTGATGGGTCTTATCTGGGACGACCATGAAGATGCTTATAGGCAGGGGTGGGCTGCTGTGGGTTCGCAGGGGTTCGGGAGAACTTCTAGCTAAGGTTCTGTGCAGTTCAGAGAACCCCCAAATCCCACTTCTGGCTGGCCCCGCCCACCCCACCTCACCCCTCCCTGAAGTCCCCATGCAGCCCATTTTGGATGGAGGTAAGTGAAGGGTGCATGTGGAGGTTCGGGGAAGGCGAAAAACGGGCCTACCGGAAGTTCGTGAAGGCTGGAAATGGGCCTGTTTCCAGCCTCCAGAGGGCCTCCGGAGCCTGGGGAGGCTGTTTTTGCCCTCCCAGAGGCTCGAGGGAAGCCTCTGGAGCCCAGGGAGGGGAAAAATCCCCCCCCCGCCATGGTGCAGGAGGCTGACTAGGCCACACCCACCATGGCCACGCCCACCCAGCAACCGGGCAGAGAACCCCTTGCTAAAATATTTGAAGCCCATCCCAGCTTATAGGGATGAGGTAAAGGCTCTGGTGAACTGGTACAATAAAAGTAACCTGATTCTAAATGTTAATAAAACCAAGGAGATCATTTTAGATTTCAGTAGAGCTGGCATAGTCATACTCCACTCAGTATCAAGGATGCAGCTGTAGAGGTGGTCAAAGGTATTAAGTATCTGGGGATGCAGATAACTAACAATCTGAATTGGCCTCTCCACACATCATCCTTAGTGAAGCATGCAAACCAATTCCTGCATTTCCTGCGTCGGAAGAGGAGAGCACAACTTTCTCCTTCTGTCCTGGTCACTTTTTACAGAGGCACGATTGAGAGCGTTTTAATAAACTGCATCCCTGTTTGATTCAGTGGCAGCAGTGCCTCAGATAGAAAGTCCATACAGAGAGTGGTGAGGGCAGCCGAGAAGATTATAGAACTCTCGCTTCCCGTTATTCAGGATGCTACTTATAAGCATTATGTGCTTAAAGCTCAAAGCATTGTTAGAGATCCCACACACTCACTTTACAGTCTGTTTCTGTTGCTGACCTCTGGGAGGAGGTTTTGAAGTATTTCTAGCAGGAATACCAAGATTCTGTAATAGCTTTGTTCCCTATGCCATCCGTCTAGTAAACTCGCAAGATTCAGGTTTTCTCGCCATGTACATGTATACATCTGGACAAGATGGTGTTGTTTCTCTGGGTCATATAATATATGTGGGTATGTGCATAATTTTGTATTTATTTATTTATTTATTTAGTCATGTTTATGTAGTGTATATTGGAGGTGGTGACCTTTTGAGATCTGTATGCAACGAAATTTCATTTTAATGTATGCCGATTAGTGTACATTTAAAGCAGGGGTGAAATCCAGCAGGTTCTGATAGGTTCTGGAGAACCAGTAGCGGAAATTTTGAGTAGTTCAGAGAACCGGCAAATACCACCTCTGGCTGGCCCCAGAGTGGGGTGGGAATAGAGATTTTGCAATACCCTTCCCCCAGGAGTGGGGAGGGAATGGGGATTTTGCAGTATCCTTCCCCTGGAGTGGGATGGGAATGGAGATTTTGCAGTATCCTTTCCCTGCCACGCCCACCAAGCCACATCACACCCACCGAGCCACGCCCGCAGAACTGGTAGTAAAAAAATTTGAATTTCACCACTGATTTAAAGGGACAATAAAGTCATTCTAAAGTCTAAAGTCTTCTAAAGTCTAAACTGGCTCAATAAAGCAGTTTGTGTGGAGGGAAATCCCAACTACGTTGACCTTTGGAATTGCGCTTAACTGATTAATTTAAGTATCATGAAGGTGAAGTGTGAGAAGCCATTTGATCATTTGAAACCCTGAGCTATAATTTGATGGGGCCCCTGCACAAGGGACAGCTACAAGGAATTATGGGCAGTTCTCGATTTACAACCATTCATTTAATGGCTTCCAAAGCTACGACTGCAGCAGTATCCCCACAATTTGGTATGCTTGGCAAACAAATTTATAACATTGATAATAGTTGCAGCATCCTAGAGAGCAGGGGTTTGTCATTGGCAAACTTCTTAGGGAGCTTCTGACAAGCAAAGTCAATGGGGGAAGCCAGATTTGCTTAACAACCGCATGATTCATTTAACACCTTCAGTGATTTGCTGAACTGCCGTGGCAAAAGGGTTGTAAAATGGGGCACGACTCAATAACTGCTGAACACCACAGAAATTAGCCAGAGCTATTGGATATTCTGAACTTCCTTCCAGCTTTAGGTTGAACCTCTGAGGAGAGGATGTTTCATGCTTGATTCATCTATGATCGCATAATAGCCAACTCACATTTTGCCATCTTCCCTATTAGTCCTCATGGATGACTTCGCTGAATGCTTTGGTAAAGTTAAGGGAAATTCTAGTCAGGAGGCTACCAGTTTATTAAGGTTCATGTTTACTCTCCATAACAGTATCTGTTCCCATCGTGCAAAAACGTGAAGCCAATTCAGTTGGTTGCAGCTGCCTCATACGTTTGTTGATGTCAGATTTACTGTAGGTCCAGTTTTTCCTGGCGGAGCTCAAGCCTTAACTTTTCCCTCCTCTTTGTAAATGCTAAGAATGAAGGGAAATGTATGAAAGAAGAGAAGGCTTTAGGCAGACTTGGTCTTTCAATATATAGAAAGAATACAACATATAAACAAAAAGAGATTATCTTTCCTTCTTAAGCATTATTTCAAAGTGACATTCTACTTGATGTATATTTCTTCACCTCTCATTAATCTGAACATTTTCTATATTGGTAATATTTGCCCTCTAGGTTTTTTGTTTGTTTCTAATGTTTAACCAATTATACCATTTATTCCATATTTTATAGTAGTCTGGAAGAATAGACTAGACTGGACTGGACGACTGGACTGGACTGGACTGGACTGGACTGGACTGGACTGGACTGGACTAGACTAGACTAGACTAGACTAGACTAGACTAGACTAGACTAGACTAGA
>WNWU01000121.1:1676806-1690149 GCA_012654045.1 Ptyas mucosa | reverse complement strand
TAGAATAGAATAGAATAGAATAGAATAGAATAACAGAATTGGAAGGCACCTTGGAGGTCTTCTAGCCCAACCCCCTGCCCAGGCAGGAAACCCTATACCACGTCAGACAAATGGTTATCCAACTTCTTCTTAAAAATTTCCAGTGTTGGGGCATTCACAACTTCTGCAGGCAAGTTGTTCCAGTGATTAATTGTTCTAACTGTCAGGAAATTTCTCCTTAGTTCTAAGTTGCTTCCCTCCTTGATCAGTTTCCACCCAGTTTCTTGTTCTACCCTCGGGTGCTTTGAAGAATAGTTTGACTCCCTCTTCTTTGTGGCAATCCCTGAGATATTGGGACACTGCTATCATGTCTGTCCTAGTCCTTCTCTTCATCAAACTAGACATACCCAGTTCCTGCAACCGTTCTTCATATGTTTTAGCCTCCAGTCCCCTAATCATCTTTGCTGCTCTTGTCTGCACTCTTTCTAGAGTCTCAACATTTTTATACATCGTGGCGACCAAAGCTGAATGCAATATTCCAAGTGTGGCCTTACCAAGGCATTATAATAGAACAGAACAGAACAGAATAGAATAGAACAGAATAGAAGTTGGAGGGGACCTTGGAGGTCTTCTAGTCCAACCCCCTGCTTAGGCAGGAAACCCTATATTGCAGTGTTATCCAATCTTTTCTTAAAAACTTCCAGTGTTGGAGCATTTACAACTTATGGAGTCAAGTTGCTCCACTGATTAATTGTTTAATTAATTTGAAAGGCTATCACAAGGAAGAAGGTGTAGATTTATTTTCCATAACTCCTGAAGGTAGGAGCACAACCAGTTTAGGAGTTTAGAACTTTCACAGAAGGTCACAGTTTAGATCTTCACAGAAAGATCTCAACTTAGAATAAGGAGGAATTTCTTGACTATGAATACTGTTAAGCAGGGGTGGGGGCTGTCACTTCGAATTATATGTACTACTGGTGGGTTTCAAGCAATGGCGGCACCTGAATTTGTCTAGGGCAGGGGTGGGTTCTAATTTTTTTTACTTCAGGTTCTGTGGGTGTGGCTTATTTTGTGGGCATGGTTTGATGGTCATGTGACAAGCAATTCTTTAGGATTTAGCAGAGGTCTACCAGGCTTTTAACTGCTTGCAGAGCCGTACCAGTCTACCCATTTATTTTTGGAGTATATCGGTCTACTCATTTGTTTTTCGAGCGTTCCAGTCTACCTATTTGTTTTTGGAGCACACCGGTCTACCACCACACTGCCTTTTAACGCTCATCAGCTGTAGGACAGCCCTTTGAAGCACTGCAGCAAGAATTTAAACAGTTTTTTGCCGCTCTGCCACCACCAAGAGCATCGGAAACCGCTTTCAGGCAGCTTGGCCTCAATTGCCAATCTACCACCATCAAGCGGTTTACAAGCAGCGGATCGGTTCTAGCCAATCAGTTGGGAGGCTTCTTGGCTTCTCAATTTAAAGCCAAGGTGTCTTGTTTTTCTCTCTCTCTCTCTCTTCTTTGTCAACTGAGCCCTGATTTTTTTCCTTCTAGCCGATCAGCTGGGACTTGGGAGGCAGCGAATAGATTGGGGGCGGGGCCAGGCAGAGGTGGTATTTACAGGTTCTCCGAACTACTCAAAATTTGTACTACCGGTTCGCAAGAACCAGGGAGAACCGGTAGCAATCTACTACTGGTCTAGTGATGTTATGAAGTTTCTTGCCCTGTGCATAGGGTTGAATTAGAAGACCACCAAGATTCCTTCCAATTTTATGATTATTTTCCCACACATACACATAAAAAAACCTGCTGAGGCAGATAGAATGACATATATGTTAAAAGAAAAAGAGGATTCTGAATTTTTTCAAAGTTGGGACAGTTGGTATTGGTGGTTGAATAAAAGAATTGAGATGAAGTGAGGGCCTATGTTAATATGAAGAGAGATATACTTATTTAGATTGAAAGATAATTGTAGGAAAATCACATTTGGGGATTACTTACTTTATTCTGTGTTGTGGGCATAATTATTTACTAATAAGGGCAGGAACAATATCTGCCGAGATAGACGTGTTTTTTTTTTAATGTTTAGTGTTATGAATGGGGGAGGGAGGGAGGGGAATGTATGGTTTTTGTTTATATGTATAAATAATGTTTTTGTTTTGTGTTGATTATAATTTGAAAAAATTAATAAAATTTATTTTTTTTTAAAAAAAAACCTGAAAATGGTTAGGGTGAAAGAGACTGAAGTCACTAAATCTCTATGGCTGAGGGTAGACTTAACAGCGTCTACCACAATGACTACAGCAATGTTTCTCAACTTCGACAATTTTAAGATGTCTAGACTTCAACTTCCAGAATTCCCCAGCCCAGCATGCTGGCTGGGGAATTCTGGGAGTTGAATCCAGACAAGTGGTGGGTTTCACATTATGTTACTAGCAGTTCGCAGCGTGTACCCACGCTCAATTTGTGCGCACGCCTGGTTCGTGCGCACGCCTGGTTCATGCATGCGTCTGCCTTCCGCGCATGCGCTTTGCTCACACATGCCCCTTCCGTGCATACACCCACCCCCAAAACGTGCCTAAATAGGATGGCATAGAGCCAGGGTGGGAGGACAGGTGGGCGGGAGGACAGGTGGGGAGGACAGGTAGGCGGGAGGAGAAGTGGGCGGGAGGACAGGTGGGTGAGGTAGGTGAGGTGGGCGGCATGGGGCCCACCCACAATTTCCCCTACCGGTTTGGGTGAACTGGTGCGAACCATCTGAATACCACCTCTGATCCGGAGATCTCAAAGTCAACATGGTTGAGAATCAGTGGATTAATACCACATAGTCTCTTTGCATAACAGTGAATAGGGCATTGTGAAATGGGAGAATACTGTGCCCTCGAATTAAGAAGTAATTCTCCCAGACAAGAATGACATAATGAACCACAAAGGCAGAAGTGTAACATGGTTAAAAAAATATGATTCAGGTTTTATAAATTTTCCCAGACTTGTCATCAACATTCAGGAAACACGAAGGAAGGATTTTCTTGGCTCTTGAGAGCCCTACTTCTATACCTTTCTGACAACAGCACTTGCTTCACCAGTAAACTATATGCAAACAAGACATGCAAAAATCCCAATGACAAACAGGAGAGGGTGAGAGAGTCCTCTCTAATTTGTTGATAGCTGTTCCTAATTCAGCCAGAAAAGATCTATACATTTGACCTTGTCATTATTAGAGTCATAGAGCAAACTGCTTTGTAGAATTTCCTAGGAAAATGTAGGTAGCAAGTGGCCTCCAAGTTCAAATATAAAATAAGGGTTCCCAATCTATTTTGCATGAATAGATTTTCTTGCAAAATTACTCTTCCTTTAACCTTTGAGTAGGATTGGATTCAGCAGTTGTTCTACTTCAAGTAGGGCTATCAGAATGATATACTGTATACCCATGTAACATAACACCCTTGTAGTAGGGCTTTGTTACTATTATCCTTCTCAATGTCTCATCTTTTCATCTTTCTTATCTTCTCATCTTTCTCATCTCGTCTTTCTCATCTTTTCATCTTTCCTGCTCTCTTCTCCAATGGTATCTTATGATTTATCACTTGTTGTTTGTAGCTTATGATTTATGATCGATGGCTTACCACTTTGTTGTATGTACACTGAACGCTTGTGTAGCAGAGACAAATTCCTTGTGTGTTCAATCAGACTTGGCTAATAAAGAATATTCCTATTCCTATCCCTATACAGAATAACAGAATTGGAAGGGACTTTGGAGGTCTTCTAGTCCAGGTCTTCTAACCCTCTGCTTAGGCAGGAAACCCTACACCACTTCAGACAAATGGTTATCCAATATCTTCTTTAAAACTTCCACTGTTGGAGCATTCACAGCTTCTGGAGGCAAGTTGTTCCACTGATTAATTGTTCTAACTGTCAGGAAATTTCTCCTTAGTTCTAGGTTGCTTCTCTCCTTGATTAGTTTTCACCCATTGTTTCTTGTCCTGCCTTCAGGTGCTTTGGAGAATAGCTTGACTCCCTCTTCTTTGTGGCAGCCCCTAAGATATTAGAACACTGCTATCAAGTTTCTCCTAGTCCTTCATTTCATTAAATTAGACATACCCAGTTCCTGCAACCGTTCTTCATATGTTTTAGCCTCCAGTCTCCTAATCGTCTTTGTTGCTCTTCTCTGCACTCTTTCTAGAGTCTCCACATCTTTTTTACATCGTGGTGACCAAAATTAGATAAAGTATTCCAAGTGTGGCCTTACCAAGGCATTATAAAGTGGTATTATCACTTCACGTGATCTTGCTTCTATCCCTCTGTTTATGCAGCCTTGAACTGTGTTGGCTTTTTTGGCAGCTGCTCCACACTGCTGGCTCATATTTAAATGGTTGTCCACCAGGACTCCAAGATCCCTCTCACAGTTACTACTATTGAGCAAGGTGCCACATATACTGTACTTGCGCATTTTGTTTTTCTTTCCTAAATGTAGAACCTTACTTTTTTCACTGTTGAATTTCATTTTGTTAGATAGCTCCCAATGTTCAAGTCTGTCAAGATCCTTCTGTATCTTGAGCCTATCTTCTGGGGTGTTGACTATTCCTGCCAGCTTGGTGTCATCTGCAAATTTAATGAGTTCCCCATCTATCCCCACATCCAAATCATTGATGAAGATGTTGAAGAGTACTGGGCCCAAAACAGAACTTTGGGGTTACCCCACTGCATACTTCCCTCCATGTAGATGCAGCTCCACTGAGGACTACACGTTGAGTGTGGTTGGTGATGCTGTCTAACCCACATTTTTCTACTTTATCTAGTAGTAGGTTATGTTCTATCAAATGCCTTACTGAAGTCCAAATGAACTATATCGACAGCATTCCTCTGGTGCACTAATTTTGTCACTTTGTCAAAGAATTCAATAAGATTAGTCTGGCATGATCTGTTTTTGACAAACCCATGTTGGCTTTTGGTTATTACTTTGCTTCTAGGTGTTGGCTGATTTGTTGCTTGATTATCTTTTCCAGAATCTTCCCTGGTATTGAGATCAGGCTGATAGGTCTGTAGTTTCCTGGATCTATTTTTTTTTCCTTTTTTGAAGATGAGAACTACATCAGCTTTTTTCCAGTCTGGCACTTCCCCTGTGATCCAGGATCTTTGAAAGATATAGTTCAGTGGTTCTGAAATCTCGTCTGCCAGTTCCTTCAGAATCTTGGGGTGTAATCCATCTGGTCCTGGTGATTTGAACTCATCTATGGTAGACAGGTGCTCACTTACCATTTTCTTCCCTATTTTAACTTGTGTTCCTAATTTGTTTTTTGTGGTGCTCTTTTTGATAGGTTGGACCATTTTTTTCCTTTGTGTAAAGACAGATGCAAAAAATGAGTTAAGTAGTTCTGCTTTCTCCCTGTTGCTTGTCACCTTCTTTCTTTCTCCCAACAATGCACTAATTGTTTCCTTGAATTTTTTCTTGTTTTTAACATGTTGGAAGAAGCTTTTTTTTATTTTTTTACTTTTGTCACAAGCCTTTGTTCATGGTGAGCCTTAGCTTTCCTCACCTCATCTTTGCCAGCTCAGGCTATTTGCTGATATTCTGCATTAGTTATGTGTCCCTCTTTCCACTTTTTATACTTGTCTGTTTTGTCTTTCAATTTGTCAGAGAGTTCTTTATGCAGCCATGCTGGTTTCTTTTAAGAGCTGTTATTTTTCTTCTTCATTGGTATTGTGCTAGACTGGGCTTTTATCCTTCCCAAGCTCTCTCTAAGTTTATTGAAATTAGCTCTCTTAAAGTCCATTACTATTGTGATGTGCTTCCTACATACCTTAGTTAGCTGACTAGCAAAAAGTTCATCGATTTCCTCTGTTTGGTTGGGTGGCCTATAGTATAGACCTATGGCAATGTCATTCCCCCCCCCCACACACACACACTTTAATATTGACCCAAACAGTCCACTTTACCTTAAGCTCTTTGAGTGCACTGTAAGAAATTAAAATGGTGGTTCCAGGAACCCACTTTCTCAATGGGGATCAGAACATGGGGTAGAGACGTTAATAGGAGATGTTTCAGCAATCATCTTAGAGATTTCCCATGCCAACACTGGGTTTGGGGCAAAACCACTGAAAACAGTTGCCCCCAAGATCACTTCCATAGACATACTTTTTCTTGGTTCTGATTTCTTAGTTCATGGAAATGGTTGGTGATTTAACACTGCCTTCTTTTTGGATGATTTTACACTTTCTCAACTAGCCTAGAGAAACTCAGTTTGATGTAGTGGTTTAAAGCACCAGGCTAGAAACAAGGAGACGGTGGATTCTAGTCTTGCCTTAGATATAAGCCCTAGGAAGAAGGAAGGAAGGGAAAACACTACCAAAATATTGTAAAGAAAACTGCAGGGACTGGTGTAGGCAATTTCCAGGAGTCAAAATCTTGAAGGCACATACACAGAGATTAATTTACACTGCTGGATTTCCTGATGCCCAGCAGAATAACAGAGTTGGAAGGGACCTTGGAGGTCTTCTAGTCCAACTCCCTGCTCAGGCAACCTACTCTTCCATTGCTCAGGAAACCCTATACCATTTCAGACAAATAGCTGTCCAATCTCTTCTTAAAATCGTCCAGTGTTAGAGCATTCACAACTTCTGAAGACAAGTTGCTCCACTGATTAATTGTTCTAACTGTCTCCATCCAAGTCTAACCAGGCTATGATCAGAGTATGTAGAAAGTTAGTACCCACGCATCTTCCTAGAAAATGAAATATTTTGCGGAATATTAAAAAGGCAGGATAGAATATTTCCCCTAAAGGAAAAATGGGGGGGGGAAATCTTAAGGGAGGCAGAAACCAGCCCCAGTCTCCCTGCTCTAAACAGAAACTGAGGAGGCCAGCTTTTAGAAATGCAGATTTGGTAATCCATTCAGAAAGACTGGGTCAGACAGAAACTTCAGGTGAGCAACAAGCCAAAGGTTGACATGATTACCTCAGACAAACACCTAGGATTTGCATTTTCCCTTTTGCTTATAGAACCAGCCATGACCCCTACGTGATCCCATAGGGCCGTGATGGCGAACCTATGGCACAGGTGCCACAGGTGGCACGCAGAACCATATCAGTGGGCACGTGAGCTCAGCTCCAACGGGCATGCACGCGCCAGCCAGCTGATTTTCGGGCCTTCTGGGCCCACCAGAAGTAGGGAAACAGGCTGTTTCCGGACTCCAGAGGGCCTCCGGGTGGGTGGGGAAGGATGTTTTTGCCCTCCCCAGGCTCCTAGAGAGGCTCTGGAGCCTGAGGAGAGCAAAAAAATGGGCCTACCAGGCCCACTGTGCTATTGCATGCGAAAAGCGGAGGGAGCGCAGGGGGGTCGCGCGCGCATGCACGGAGGGCCCCTGCATTGAATTATGGGTGTGGGCCCATGTGACACCCCACCCCCCCGTGCTCCCCCCGCTTTTGGCACGCGATGGCAAAAAGGTTAGCCATCACTGCCATAGGGATTCAGAAGGTATAAAACCCACCCATTCTCAACTCCATTTTGTCAGCTGTCCCAGACTCGCATGCTGTTACCGGTTCTGTTCATCAATAAACCAAGTTTCTTTCCAATCAGCCTCCATTTTATTCTCGGCTTGGACCTGGACTTGGATTTTCCTTCCAACAGCTAACCTGACTTAATTTCCAAGCCCAGGGAATCTGTCAGATGTTACCATCCTTCCTGGGATGTCTCACTTAATGACCACATCCTTAAGTGAAAGTTCTAGAGCAGTGATGGCTAACCTTTTTTCCCTCAGGTGTCGAAAGCGTGCGCGTGTGTGCGATAGCGCGTGCGTGTGTGCCCACACCCATAATGCAATGGCCCCCCGCATGCCCTGTCTCCCCATGCATACACATGTGACACCCACCCCCCATTTCCATACACCCCATTTTGGGCCTAGCAGGTCTCCCTGAAGCCTCTGGAGGCTGGAAACAGCCTGTTTCCGGACTTCCGGTAGGCCTATTTTTCCCCCTCCCCAGGAGGGCGAAAACAGCCTCCCCAGCCCTCCAGAGGCCCTCTGAAGGCCAGAAACGACCCATTTCCGGACTTCCGGGAGGCACATTTTTCGCCCTCCCAGAGCCTCCGTGCAAGCCCTGTACTTACCTGGCATCCAAAAGAGGCCGTGTGGAGACTCCTGGGAGAGGAGGGGTGGCATGGGCGGGGCCAGCCAAAAATCAGCTGACTGGCCGGAGGCACCCGTGCATGCGCAGTGGAGCTGACCTAGGGCAACGGCTCGCCCGCCTGGAGAGATGGCTCTGCGTGCCATCACAGTTCTAGAGTCAGTAATGATAGTAAGTCGAGAAGTACCTACACAGGAGGGCTTGAAATAACGAGGCAAAGAATTTGTGCTGCATGTGAGAAGGGGAACAAGAGTCTTATGAAAGGATCTGAGAGAGGAGTCATACTCTAATAACATTTGTGGTTGCTCAAAATCCCCTTTCAACGTTCATGGTAGGGTTCCATTGAAATAATGATCTGTTAAGACATGATAACAAAGGAATCGCTTATATTATTCAAGCGCTATCTCTCGCTTGTGGGAGAGCAAATGACCCACGATGGTTCACGGAGTGCTTTGAGATGACTCATCCACACCCCCTCTCTCATCCGGTCGGACATGAGGAGGAAGAAGAAGAAGTTCAGGTTGTCTTGATAAAGCAAATGAAGCCTGCAATTCCACTGTGGGAGTCAGAGAGCTAAGTTGGTCTCTGCCAGAACTCTATGGGAACATGGATGATCATTCCTCAAAACCTCCTGGGAAAATACAAGTAGTCCTCGACTTACGACCACCATTAAGCCCAACATTTCTGTTGTTAGGTGAGACATTTGCTAAGTGAGTTTTGCCCCGTTTTACAACTTTTATGCCACCGTTGTTAAATGAATCACTGTGGTTGGTAAGTTAGTAACACGGTTGTTAAGTGAATCTGGCTTCCCCATTGACTTTGCTTGTCAGAAGGTCGCAAAAGAGGACCACATGACTCCGGGGCACAGCAGCAGTCATAACTACGAACCAGTTACTATGTGTCTGAATTTTGATCACATGATCAATGGGGATGTTGCAAAGGGCGTAACCGGTGAGAAACAGTCGTGAGTCACTTCTTTCAGTGCCGTTGTAACTTTGAATGGTCACTAAATGAACTGTTATAAGTCAAGGACTACCTGTAATATCTCTTGATGGGGGGTGAGGGGAAGAGAGGGAGAAATCATACAAATAGTTCTTGAGATATATCGTATTTTTTGGAGTATAAGATGCACCGGAGTATAAGACCCACCTACCTTTTGTGGTGAGGAAAAGAAGAAAAAGAAATCTCCCTCTGCCTCTGAGCAATTTTGCCTCGTTGCAGCATCAGCAAACAGCCTGCTTTACTTTCATTTTCATTTTCAGCATAGCTTGATTAGCACAAGGGGGGAAAAAAATCTGCTCCAGCAGTTTACCTCTTTGCAGCAAGCAGCAGAGCTCTGCGCAAAACAGCTGAGAGCAAATCAGCTGAGAGTCGGGAGGCCGATCCAATCAACTTGTGCTAATTAGGCTGTGCTGAAGCTGAAAGGAGCTGTTTTTTCTTGCTGTTTGCTTACAAGGAGGTAACTGCTGCGAGGCAGAGGCCAAAGGGTGGGGCCAGTGGGTGGGTGGGTGGGTGGTGCTACATTCGATGTATAAGACGCACCTAAATTTTCACCCCCTTTTAGAGGGGAAAAATACGGTAACTGTAATGGAGCCTGACAATTATTTATTTGTTCAACTTGTATGCCGCCTTTCTCCGAAGTCTCAAGGCGGAGACATATTGTCATATGTCATAATGGTTGTAAAAGAAGGTCAGTCACGTGATTTTGAAACTTTTTCTGCAAAAGCAGCAGTTGTAATGCCCTGATCATTAATCAATGGTTCTCTAGGGGTATCCTTTTGCCAAAACCCAGAAGCGCCAGTTTTCACGTGCGGTCATGTGACTGTTGGGATACTGCAAACAGCTGTAAATGCAGCTGTATTGCCCAGGACCTGAAGTTTGGTCACATAACTGCGGATCCAACAGTCAAAACTTCGAATCTGAGTCATAAATCCTCTTTTTTCAGGGTGATTGCAAATCACATTCCCCAGAGATTAGAGCAAACTCCATCCTGCTAGGATTCTGGAAAATTCTTAGAACCTTTGGGGACTGAGATTGATTTTGGTTTGCTCCTGAGGTGATTTCCCAATGGAACATGGTCTTCTGACCAAGTCTTAGCAGAACCAGGAAAAACCCTCTTTATTTTGCTCCTGTGAATTACCGGCATTCACACACTGAAAAGTCTAGGCAATGATTCTTCAAAGCAGTGGTGAAATGTAAAATTTGTTACTACCGGTTCTGTGGGCATGGCTTGGTGGGTGGGTGTGTGTGTGTGTGTGTGTAATGTGACTGAGTGGGTGTGGCCAACTTTTTTTTTTACTTTTAAAAGCACTTTTTTGTTTAAAAAATGCTTTTAAAAGCCTCTGATGATCCCAGCTGAGTTGCCTGATCGTCAGAGGCTTTTTTTCTTTTAAAAACATTTTTTCTATAACCTCTTTGACTGAAGAGGTTGTAAAAAAACCTGCTTTTAAAAGCCTCTGACGATCAGGCAACTCAGCTGGGATCGTCAGAGGCTTTTAAAAGCATTTTTTTTACAACCTCTTCGGCCAAAGAGGTGGTAGAAAAAATGGTTTTAAAAGCCTCTGACGATCCCAGCTGAGCCGTGTGATCACCAGAGGCTTTTTTTTTAACTTTTAAAAGCATTTTTTCAGCCGAAGAGGTTGTAGAAAAAATGCTTTTAAAAAGAAAAAAAAGGCCTCCGATGATCGCACGGCTCAGCTGGGCATGGGGGGGAGGGCAGGGATTTTTGCTATCGGTTCTCTGAACCACCACCCGCCATGGCTACCTGATCAGGCGATCCAGTCCGAACCGTGAGCATTTCACCCTTGCTTCAAAGGGTTAATTGCAGTAACAGACCTTATCAGTTCCTTGGGATACTTGCCAGGCCAGGAACTTCCAGTCGCAAAGCTGTAAATTAAGTTCTGGCAAGCAGTCTCTGAGGCACGAACCACGATAAGCAAATTTTCCAAAAGAAATCCGAACGGTTATCTCCTGCAACCACCCCTCCCCTTTCCCCAGTTAGGGAGGTGCCATTCCGTGTCAGTGGTGGGTTGCTACCGGTTCGCACCAGTTCGGGCGAACCACCAGCAACAGCAGCAGTGGGAGGCTCCGCCCATCCGCCCGGACGTCATCAAATCCGCTCTGCGCATACGAGCGAACTGGTAGCAAAGGTAAGTGAAACTCATCATTGGTCTACGTGTGCCTTTCTTCCCGAATCAGCTCCTTGTCCTCATTTGTTCTCCTCTCCTAACAGCTCTGAGTATGCGTGCATCTGGAACAGGCCTCAGTTGTTCTTCCTCCCCACTTAGCTCCGACTCCAAAGGCAGCTGGAAAATGTCGGAGGGCCCTGACTCTATCTCTGCTTCCGACACAGAGCATCCAATAGAGCCTTCCCCAGACTCCAGGATTAGGCCAGTTTCCTCCCCAACCTCCACATTGTCCGAGTCTGCCACCAGCTCCGCTGGCAGCTGGCGGGCCACAACAACATAGTTTTCTGATTGTATCCTGCCTTTCGATGGCTACTTCCACTATTGTTTGAGGATATAATCTTGAGTACCGCTTACGGAGGGTGAGCCACTCAGACTTCCTGGTGACTGGAATGACCTTTAAGTCTGAAGTGAGCAATAAAAGGGGCAGAAGTGCCCTTGTTCCCAAGAAAGAAAAGCTTAGAAATCATTTGCATCCCAGTAGTTCTCCCCATGCAGAGTGTAGCAACACGGACCAAGAAGGGAAGTGATGAATTACTTAAGAATCCAACTTTGTGTGGGGGGAAATTCTGCATTTGGATTTTTTTATAAAGGCAAGAGATTCACTTGGATTAAGGCAACGTATCCCAGTATTTGAGGTTCTGCCACAAAGAAGAGGGAATCAATGTCTATGGAGATTCTCAGTCATCCAGATCACAGTTGTCCCAAAAGTGCTTTTTCAAAAGGCAACTGGACTTTCTTATTTTTCTTTCTCCCCCCCCCCACTTCTTTTCTTTCTTTTTCTTTTCTTTTTCTTAGAAAAAACTAAAAAGGTCTAGTTGCCTCTTGAAAAAGCACCTTTGGGACCAGAGGGCATCAATTTATTTATTTTCCAAAGCACCTGAAGGCAGGACAAGAAACAATGGATGGAAAGTAATCAAGGAGAGAAGCAACCTAGGAACTGAGGAGAAATTTCCTAACAGTGAGGACAATTAACCAGTGGAATGGCTTTGCCTTCAGAAGTTGTGGGTCCTTCACAGTGGTGAAATCTAAAATTTGTTACTACTGGTTCTGTGGGCGTGGCTTGGTGAGGGGGGGTAATGTGACTGGGTGGGCGTGGCCAATTTTTTTTTCTTTTAAAACCATTTTTTCTACAATCTCTTCGGCGAAGAGGTTGTAAAAAAATGCTTTCAAAAGGCTCTGACCATCCCAGCTGATCGGCAGAGGCTTTATTTCTTTTAAATGCCTCTGACGATCCAAGCTGAGTTGCTTGATCGTCAGAGGCATTTAAAAGAAAAAAAAGCCTCTGATGATCAGGCAACTCAGCTGGGATCGTCAGAGCCTTTTGAAAGCATTTTTTCTACAACCTCTGCTTTTAAAAGCCTTTGATGATCCCAGCTGAGCCGCATCATCATCAGAGGCTTTTTTTTTTTACTTTTAAAAGCATTTTTTCAGCCGAACATGTTGTCAAAACAAATGCTTTTAAAAGTAAAAAAAAGCCTCTGATGATTGTGCAGCTCAGCTGGGCATGAGGGGGGCCAGGGATTTTTGCTACCGGTTCTCCGAACCACCCGCCTCCATCGCTACCAGATCAGGCGATCCGGTCCAAACCGGGAGCATTTCACCCCTGGTCCTTCATCATTGGGTGTTTTTAAGAAGAGACAGGACAGTCACCTGTCTGAAATGGCATAGGGCAGTGTTGGCGGAAGATGGTCTCCCGGTTTCTAGCGCTCCCGCATGCGTGAAGACCAGCTGGCTGGCTGCATGAACCTGGAAGAGCAACAGTCGACGGCTCCTGTGCCCAGAGAGATGGCTCTGCATGCCACTTCCGGCACGTGTGCCATAGGTTCGCCATCACGGGTATAGGGTCTCCTGCTTGAGGAGGGGGTTGAAATAGAAGACCTCCAGGGTCTCTTCCAGCTCTATTCTGATTGATTGATTGAATGCTATCCTGAAGTGTCCCAATAAAAAAATTGTACTCGTATCAGGAGTGAAACGCCCCAGTTCGGACTGGATCGCCCGATCCAGTAGTGATGGCGGGTGGTGGTTCGGAGAACCGGTAGCAAAAATCCCTGCCCCCCCCCCCC
>WNWU01000121.1:1617043-1651558 GCA_012654045.1 Ptyas mucosa | reverse complement strand
AAAAACCGGAAAGTCCAGTTGCCTCTTGAAAAAAGCACCTTTGGGACTATCTAATCGGTAAAACCCAAAATCGAAGTTTCATTTTTTTTCCCCACCTCAAGCACAAAGTCCAGAAGTGGTTTCCAAGTAGAAATAAAAGTAATTGTGTTTTTCTCTGTAGGAAGTTAGCAAACCCCCCCCCCCACCTTTCCTAGAGGAATGAAATATTTTGGGAAATATTAAAAAGGCAGAATATTATGTTTCCCTGGATGAGAAATGGAGAAGCATGTTTTAAAGACGAAGCAGCTCCCACCTTCTTGCGCCCCCACTCTTTGTCAATGGGAACTCAATCTTTGTCAATGGACCATCATCTGCAACACAATAGGACCCATCTAGCAACAGTAACTAACACAATAGGACCCATCTAGCAACAGAAACTCACCACATGGCACCTGGGAAGATTACATCAGCCAGCAAGGCTACCTAAGACCCCCACCCCCTGGGAGTCTGACAACCAATCAGGATACCCTTTCTGGGCCCCAGGAAGTTCAAAGCCAGAGAGGGCATAAAACCAGAGGACTCACTGCATCTCGTCTCTTTTTTTTCTGTTCAGGAACTCAAGCCATGTGATCCTGTCCACCATTAAACCATCTTTCCAAGCAGTCTCCATGTTTCCAGTGTCTTTTTCCCCACTTGGGAGCTGAACCCAGAAGGATATTTCTTCCTACATCTCTTTAATCAAAGCAGTCAATTTAGCAGTCATCTCTGCTAGATGTCCACGCATCTTAAAGTTGCTAAGGTTAAGAAACACTGGTCTAGTGGTTAGAGCAGTGATGGCTAACCTTTTTGCTGTCGTATGCCAAAAGTGGGCGGAAGCGGGGGGTTTGTACGTGTGTGTGCCCACACCCATAATTCAATGCGCCATGTCCCCCCGCACATGTGTGACCTCCCCCACCCTCCCCCCACTTTTGGTCCGGTGGGCCCGGTAGGCCCATTTTTCACCCTCCCCAGGCTCCAGAGGCTTTCTAGGAGCCTGGGGAGGGTGAAAACTGCCTTCCCCATCCCCCCAAAGGCCCTCTGGAGGCTGGAAACAGCCTGTTTCCTGATTTCCGGTGGGCCCGGAAGGGCCGAAAATCAGGTGGCCAGCATGCGCATGCGTGCTGGAGCTGAGCTAGGGCAACACTCGTGTGCCCACAGATACAGCTCTGCGTGCCACCTGTGGCACCCATGCCATAGGTTCGCCATCACAGGGTTAGAGCAACTAGCCTAGAAACCAGGAGACTCTGAGTTCTAGTCCTGCCTGAGGTGACTTTGGGCCAGTCCCTCTCTCTTAGCCCATGACAGAAGGCTCAGGAAACAAGCCAGTTGATCAATTCCTACCACCACCAGTGGTTCAACATTAGGTTGATCCAAAAAACAGAAAAAACAGTCCTTGTACCTGCAGGAAAAGACTAGAAACAGTGGCGGTATTCAAACGGTTCAGTCCGGTTACGGGCGAACTGGTAGTGGCAACTGTGGGTGGACTTGCCCACCCATCCCGGGGCTATTCGGTCCTATTTAGCCATGTTTTCTAAGCCCCGTGCATGCGTGCAAGCTGCATGCATGAGCAAAACATATGTGCGGAAGGCACACGCGCTCACATTTTTGGTGCGCAGCAAACCGGTGGTAAAATTATGTGAACTCCACCTCTGTCTACTAAGAGAAAAAAAATTCAAGGCATCCTCAAATTACATTTGGCTGTTTAGCTTACTTCTGAGTCACGTTCAAGCCAACATGAGTTATGGTTTCAAAATCCTTTTCACACAGACAAGCTGTTCTTAACTCTGGCATCCCTCGTTCTAAATTGGCACATTCGATTTCAGTTTCCTCTGAACTTTGCATTTCTCTGGGTTAAATTTCATTCAGCTCAAAGACTCCGGGGAAAGCAGCTGTGGGAAATAGAATGGTTTTACCAGAAGACAGTCGATCAATCTGTCCTCTCTTCTCTGAAAGGATGAAGCTATTTATATATGTAATCATCTAGATCAGAGGTCTTCCAACTTGGCAGCTTTAAGACTTGTGGACTTCAACTCCCAGAATTCTCCAGCCAGCGTAGCTGGCCGGCATAGGAGAATTCCACAAGTCTTAAAGCTGCCAACTTTGGGGACTCCTGATCTAGATGAAAGAGGTATTGAGGACAGCTAACTTGCAGCTCAATGCAGGAATCCACATTGTTAACACCGCCCCCAAACTATGAATTTTAAACACCCTAGGAGCTGTTGTGAAAGATCTTATTAGGGTAGGATGGATAGGATAGGATAGGATAGGATGGGATGGGATGGGATGGGATGGGATGGGATGGGATGGGATGGGATAGGGGATAGATGGGATGGGATAGATGGGATGGGATGGGATGGGATGGGGTAGAGTAGAGTAGAGTAGAGTAGAGTAGAGTAGAGTAGAGTAGAGTAGAGTAGAGTAGAATAACAGAATTGGAAGGGACCTTGGAGGTCTTCTAGTCCAACCCCCTGCCTAGGCAGGAAACCCTATGCCACTTCAGACAAATGGTTGTCCAATCTCTTCTTAAAAACTTCTAGTGTTGGAGCATTCACAGCTTCTGCAGGCAAGTTGTTCCACTGATTAATTACTCTAACTGTCAGGAAATTTCTCCTTAATTCTAAGTTGCTTCTCTCCTTGATCAGTTTCCATCCATTGCTTCTTGTCCTGCCTTCTGGTGCTTTGGAAAATAGCTTGACTCCCTCTTCTTTGTGGCAGCCCCTGAGATATTGGAACACTGCTATCATGTCTCCCTTAGTCCTTCTTTTCATCAAACTAGACATATCCAGTTCCTGCAACTGTTCTTCGTATGTTTTAGCCTCCAGTCCCCTAATCATCTTTCTTGCTTTTCTCTGCACTCTTTCTAGAGTCTCCACATCTTTTTTACATCGTGGCGACCAAAACTGAATGCAGTATTCCAAGTGTGGCCTTACCACATTGTCAGAGGTGTCCAAAGCAAACCACCACCATTGAAAAAAAAAGTCAAAATGTGCATCAGGACATTATAACATGATTGTCGTTCACGTTGTTCACTCTTTGTATACTTGCCTGCAGAATTTTATTTTTTTTAAAATTTTATTTATATTTATATGCCGCCCTTCTCCGGAGACTCAGGGCGGCTTACAATGCGTTAAGCAATCAATGATGCAAGCACAAAAGAGAGAAGATTTGCATCACAACATCACAATGGGGGATTTTTGTCCCCTTTTGTCTCCATGGGATGCCCCTCTTCATTACTTGCTTCTTATTTACCAGAAAGCCACAGATTCTTGACGTGGTGGGGCGCAGTGGTTAGAATGCAGTATTGCAGGCTAATTCTGCCGACTGTTAGGAGTTTCGATCCTCACCAGCTCAAGGTTGACTCAGTCTTCCATCATCCTTCTGAGATCAGTAAAATGAGGACCCAGATTGTTGGGAGCAATATGCTGACTCTGTAAACCACTTAAAGAGAGGCTGTGAAGCGGTATATAAGTCTAAGTGCTATTGCTTTGCTGCACTTTACAAAGGATCTGTAAAATGCATCAGTGTCATCTATTTTAAGCAGCACACTGATTTGAATCTGGTATCAGTGCACATGGTAAGAGTTTGGACCAGGGTAGTAATCACTTACCTTCCCTACCGGTTCTGCGCGCCTGCAGAGCCTCGAAAACATGAAAAAAATGGGGCGTCATTACCAGAGGTGGGTTCTACTTACCTTTACTACCAGTTCGCAATGGGATTGCACTTCTGCGCATGCGCAGATCGCCGATGACGACATCCGGGGCGGTGGGCGGGGCGTCCTGATGGTTTTACTACTGGTTCTTGTGAACCGATCCGAACCAGGGGCAACCCATCACTGGTCATGATGTCCACGCAGGTGGGTGGAGCATCCTGGAGTTGCCCATACCGGTTCGCTTGAACCGGATTGAACCGGCTGAATACCATCACTGGTCTGGACCCCGTTTATCTCTTGAAAATGTATCAGCGGTTGTTATGAATCAAGCATCTGAAGGCAGAACAAGCAGCAGTGGACAGAAATCAATCAAGGAGAGAACCAACTAGAACTAAGGAGAGATTTCCTGACAGTAAGAATGATGAATTGGTGGAACTGCTTGCCTCGGGAAATTGTGGCTGCTCCAACACTGGAGATTTTTAAAGAAGTGATTGGACGACCATTTGTCTGAAATGCAGGTAATCCTCGACTTATGACCACAACTGAGCCCAACATTTCTGTTCTTATGTGAGACGTTGGTTAAGTGAGTTTGGCCCCATTTTACGACCTTTCTTGCCACCGTTGTTAAATGAATCAATGCAGTGGCTAGGTTAGTAACCCGGTTGTTATAGGAATCCGGCTTTCCCATGGACTTTGCTTGTCAGAAGGTTGTCAAAGGGGATCACATGACCTTGGGACATAGCAACAGTCATAAAAATGAATCAGTTGCCAAGCATCTGAATTTTGATCACATGATCATGGGCAGAGGTGAAATGCTCCCGGTTCAAATCAAATCACCTGATCTGGTAGCGATGAAGGTGGGTGGTTCGGAGAACCGGTAGCAAAAATCCCTGGCCCCCCCCCCCATGCCAAGCTGAGCCGTGCGAACATCAGAGGCTTTTTTTTTAGTTTTTAAAAGCATTTTTTCTACAACCTCTTCAGAGGTTGTAGAAAAAATGCTTTTAAATGCGTCTGACGACCCAAGCTGAGTTGCCTGATCGGCAGAGGCTTTTTTTTCTTTTAAATGCGTCTGACAATCCAAGCTGAGTTGCCTGATCGGCAGACACTTTTAAAAGAAAAAATGTCTCTGCCGATCAGGCAACTCAGCTGGGATCGTCAGAGCCTTTTGAAAGCATGTTTTTACAACCTCTTCGCCAAAAGAGGCTGTAGAAAAAATGGTTTTAAAAGTTAAAAAAAAAATTGGCCAAGCCCACCCAGTCACATTATCCCCCACCCCCCTTCCTCACTAAGCCATGCCCAGAGAACTGGTAGTAACAAATTTTAGATTTCACCACTGATCATGGGGATGTTGGAAAGGTTGTAACTGTGAAAAACGGTCATAAGTCACTTTTTTTTCCAGTGCTGTTGTAACTTTGAACCATCACTTAATGAACTGTTGTAAATTGAGGACTACCTGTAGTATAGATTGACCTAATGAATGGCGGTGGGCACTTGGCACATCTCAGCACCAAATAAAGGCACAGGCTTGCTTGTTGTGAGCAGCTCAAGAGTGCAAACCGTCTGCTCTCAAACCAGGGGTGAAATCTACTTAGCTTCCCTACCGGTTCGGAAGTGCACCCGTACATCATGTGCAAGCACGGACCCTCTGCGCATGTGCAAACACTTCTGCACATGTGCAGAGGGTAAAAAACAGCTACTTCCTGGTTAAAACCAGGAAGTAATGACAACCGGGCAGGTGGGTGGAGCCTCACGCTGCCATCGCTACCAGTTCTCCGAACCACCCACCGCCATCGCTACCAGTTCGTTCGAACCAGTCCGAACCGGTAGCATTTCACCACTGCCTCAAACCTTTCGGGTTTGATAATGGTTTCTGATGCATGCATACCTTCCACTGAATACTTTGTGCGTGTGTGTTAGTTGCGTGTTGAAAGCGGTGACCGATTTAGCCCAAGAGCCCTTACGTCATAAACCTTGGTAATTTTCTCTCTGTGAATGGTTGGTTGGAATTTTGTGTGTACTTCTGACTTGTTGTCCTACTGCAGCAAGCTGAAACTGTAGTAGGAGAAGCCTTTCACATTGTGCCGGGTTCCACGTTGTGACGCCCTTATTGTGTCACCAGTGTTCTTTTGTGACTCAGAGAGCGTTGTTTAGGAAACCTAGGGTTGGTTGCCTAGGCGATATGTCAAAAGTTCACTGCATGTTAAAGCCACACCACTTCTTAATCTATTGCGATCGAGGAGAGGATCAGAAAAGTTTTTCTTAAGAAAGTGTCAGACTCAAAGTCTTTATTTGGGGCAAGATGCCTGCTTGGGTACATACATGCAAAGAATATGAAACCCCCCCCCCCTTCCATTTAATTTTTCCTGAAGGGTGCAAGAATAATTTTGGATGGAAAGGCCTTGCTGCTCTCTGAGCGTGGTTATTTTTTTGCAGACGTTTCATTACCCAACTAGGTAACGTCATCAGTGCACTGATGTTATCTACTTTGTGTAATGAAATAGCTTCAAGAAAGCTCAGGGAGCACCAAGCACCCCTCCTTTCAACCCTGAGATACAAATATTCTCCTTTAGAGTGGCTTTCATGTGCATTTTATGATCTCAACCACTCCACCTATGTCTTTGAGAGCTGTTGTGTCTCCAGGTGCTTTTTTTCTAAAGTGCCCTGCCCTAAATTATGCCCTCATTTCTTGTTTACTCAGAAGATTTTCCTGGTAGATTTTTGCCAACTTTCCTTAGTGCCAAAGGACACAAGGGATCTGTTAGGAAACTCCTTGAGTTATTTTTGAAATCCCCAATCTATGGATCAGGGGTGAAATGCTACCAGTTCAGACCGGTTCGCCCGAACCGGTAGTAAAAAAAAATGCTACCAGTTCGGACGAACCGATATTTTCGACAATCAGCTCTGCCGCGCGATTTAAATTCACTGGAAAGCAGGAAACCCTGCTTTAGCAAATCTAAATTGTGCGGCCCAGCTGTTCCCCTCCCCTCACTGTTCTACTTTCCTTAGTAAAGGCTTCTTAATCCTCCTTTTTCAGTGCTGCGTGGTAGCGCTTGCGGTGCGCATGCACGCAAAGTGTGGGTTTGGCACGCATTGCGCATGTGCCTGCACAGCAAACTGGTAGCAAAGCAAACCAGTAGCAGACTTTGGAGCATTTCACCCCTGCTATAGATGTACTTTTTTCATATATTCAAATTATGTTTAGATTTTTACCTGTTATCTTATATATGCTTGACAACTAAACTTATGATTATGATTATGTGACGTGGGTAGTTTGGGAGAGTGATCTTAGGAAAATAAAGGGAAATTTGATTAACCAGGATTATCCTGGCATGGGCCGCCACTGAATGCCTTGAGTGTCATGATGGCATTGTATAAATCACACAAATAGGTGTGATATCATATATACATTCATGACCAAACTTGGGAGCAGAATTTCTGTTGTTAAGGTGGTTCTTAACTGAGTTGTACCTGGTTTTACAACCTTTTTTTTTTTGTCACGGTTCTTAAGCAAATCACTGCAGTTGTTAAATGAATCATACGGTCGTTCAGCAAACCCACCTTCTCCCAGTGTCTCTCTGCTCATCAGAAGCCATCTGGGAAGGTCACAAAAGATGATTACGCGACCCTAGCATGCTGCAACTGGTTGCCAAGCACCTGAATTTTGATCAGTGACCATGAGGATGCAGTGAGTCATATCTCAATTTTTTCAGTGCCATTGTAACTTTACATGGTCACTAAATGAATGATTGTTGAAGACTACCTGTACAGGTAATTGAGACCGGCAATTCCACTGCTAAGGAATGCAGTCATAAAGTGAAAAGTCACATGTTGTGCTCACCTTACAATGGCAGTTTGTTAATTCTGACTGTGGTCCTTAACCAACTCACCGTGTATGGTATAAGTGTGACATAAGCGACCATCACTTGTGGCTTCCTGCCGGTTTCCCCATTGACTTGCCTTCTCCAAACTTACCGTATTTTTCGGAGTATAAGATGCACCTTAGTTTTTGGGGAGGAAAATAAGAAAACAGCTGACTAGCGGGTGGATCAGCATCCCAGAATACCCCCCAATCAGCTGTTCTCAGAGGTGAATTTTAGCAACAGGTTCGTTGGTTGTGAGTTCTGTGCCTTGCTCTTTTTTTTGCTTTTTTTTTCTGCTTCTGAAACTTCTGAAATTCCATTTCAGAAAAAACTTTTTTTTCTGCCTCTGAAAGCCTCTGAAACAGAGCTTCAGAAAAAAAGCCTTTTTTTCTGAAGCTCTGTTTGGAGGCTTTTTTTCTGAAACTCTGTTTGGAGGCTTTTTTTCTGAAACTCTGGAGGCTTTTTTCTGAAGCTCTGTTTGGAGGCTTTTTTCTGAAGCTCTGTTTGGGGGCTTTTTTTCTGAACCTTCGTTTCTGATGCTGTTTTCAGCCACTGAAACCTCCATTTGAGAAGCTGGGCGGGACTACATTCCAAGTATAAGACACACCCAGATTTTCACCCTCTTTTTGGAGGAAAAAGGTGCATCTTACACTCCGAAAAATACGGTAGCTGGGAAGGTTGCAAATGGTGATCATGTGACTGCAGGATGCTGCGATCATTGTAAATGCATATCAGTTGCCAAAAGCCTGATTTATATGGCTAGAAATCTTAGGATAGAATAACAGAGTTGGAGGGGACTTTAGAGGTCTTCTAGTCCAATCCCCTGCTCAGACAGGGAACCTACACCATTGCACACAAATGGTTGTCCAATCTGTTTCTAAAAACTTCTAGTGTTGGAGCATCCATAACTTCTGGAGGCAAGTCATTCCACTGGTTAATTGTTCTAACTGTCAGGAAATTTCTCCTTGGTTCTAAGTTGCTTCTCTCCTTGATTAGTTTCCACCCATTGCTTCTTGTCCTGCCCTCAGGTGCTTTGAAGAATAGTTTGACTCCCTCTTCTTTGTGGCAGCCCCTGAGATATTGGGACACTGCTATCATGTCTCCCCTAGTCCTTCTTTTCGTTAACCAGTCACCAGTTTTCTTTGTTCAGCACCTTGTAACTTTGAATAATCGCTGACAAGGATTACTAATAAAATCACTTGTCCTCCTCATGAATGACATGCATCAAAAATTTCCTACGCTTTGCACTTTGACCTCACTGCACTAATAATCCCAACATAAGAGCCTGGTGGCACAGCAGACTAAAATAGCGTTATTAACATTCATTAACATTCAGCTGCCTGCAATTATTGCAAGTACAAATCTCACCAGGACCCAGATTATGGGGGCAATAAGCTGACTTTGTATAAATATACAAAAGTATGAAGGCTATTGCTTAACGCACTGTAAGCCACCCTGAGTCTCCGGAGAAGGGCGGCATATAAATCAAATTTTAAAAAAAAACATTTATGGAGGGTGAAATCTCCCTCAAGTTGAGGTTTGCTCTTCATGACAAGCTGACATTATTTTCATTCAATGTGATGGCAAACTCCTATCCCAAAACTAGCAGCTTACAGCAAATTCCTGCTCTCCCGCCTCCAGAGAAGCCAAGGACCAAAGTCCCAAGGTTACATAGATCTCAGTGGTGAAATCTGAATCGGTATGCTACCGGTATGCTTGCTGCGCATGCATGCTGTGCGTGCATTCACAGTACACACCAAAAGGAGGTTTGGGAAGGTAAGTAGAACAGCGGGGTGGTGGTGGTGTAGGATCAGCTGTGCCACACAATTTAGCCTTGCTAGAAAGCACGTTATCCTGCTTTCTAGCAAAGCTAAACCAGAGGTGGGTTTCAGCAGGTTCTGACCAGTTCTGGAGAACTGGTAATGGAAATTTTGAGTAGTTTGGAGAACCGGTAGTAAAAATTCTGACTGGCCCCGCCCCCATCTATTCTCTGCCTCCTGAGTTCCAGCTGATCAGGAGGAAATGGAGATTTTGCAGTAACCTTCCCCTGGATTGGGGTGGGAATGGAGATTTTACAGTATCCTTCCCATGCCACGCCCACCAAGCCATGCCACACCCACCATGCCACACCCACAGAACTGGTAGTAAAAAATTTTGAAACCCACCACTGAGCTAAACCCCGCGGCACAGCTGATCGTCGGAAATACCGGTTTGGATGAACCAGTAGCTTTTTTTAACTACCAGTATGACTGAACCAGTAGCTTTTTTTTTTACTACTGGTTCACCCGAACCAGTAGTTTTTATCACTACCGGTTTGCTTGAACCAGGACGAACCGGTAGCGTTTCACCCCTGATAGATCTTCTAGAGAAAATGGTTCAAAGATAGCACAAGCATGTAAGTCTACGCTAGCAGAGAGCCCCCAATACACAAAAGCCTTATGGATGGTAAGGAAACGAAATAACCGTAAGGGAGAGAGAGAGAGACAGGAGTCCCATAACAGTGGGAAATCATTGCAGAAATATTCCCAAAAAGGAAGCATAGACTGATCAATAAGTCAAGCCAAGGTCCTGATTGTTATATTGTTGTACAGCTACTGTATACAGTAGCTGACTCTTTCAAGGCGTGAACTATACAATCACTTAGTCATAACTTGGCACAATATTAAAAATTCCATTTCTAAGAGGTGTGGCTGTAGGTGTGTTACAGAGGAGAAATACTTGCATGACGTTCACATCACAAAACAAACAGATTATAGCATTGATTCAACATGAGCACCTATTCCATTTCAGCCTTGCAACAATACTGTACAGGTAGTCCTCGACTTACGACGACAAGTGACCCCAAAATTTACCATAGCTAAACAAGATGGTTGCCAAGTGAGTTTTGCCTAACTTAACAACTGCAGTTGTTAAGACCTTTCCTGCCACAGCCGATAAGTGAATCACTGCGGTTGTTAAGTTAGTAACACGGTTGTTAAGTGAATCTGGCTTCCCTATTGACTTTGTTCGTCAGAAGGTCACAAAAAGTGATCGCATGACTCCAGGTCACTGCAACCATCGTAAATATTGCCAAGCGTCCAAATTTTGATTACGTGATCATGGGGATGCTGCAACGTTGTAAGTATGAGAAAGGGTCATAAGTCACTTTTTTCAGTGCTGTGGTAACTTTGAACGATCCCTTAACTGGGGTGTCAAACTCGATTTCATTGATGGCCGCATCAGGGTTGTGTTTTACCTCGAGGGGGGTGGGCGTGGCCAGGATGGGCATGGCCAGTTTGATGTCACTCGTGTCGGGGGCATCTGTGGTGGCTCCTGCCGCCCTCTGCCAGTAAAATGGTGCGCCCCCTCCCCCGAGCTCCATTTTCACTGGCAGAGGGAGGCAGGGGGCCATCGCAGCTGAAAATGGAGCCTGAGAGGGCCACACGTGGTGTTCCCGAACTCCATTTTTGCTGGCAGAGGCACCACGGGCCAATCCTTTGCTGTTTCTAGGGTGGCCCGGTGGACCAGATCTAAGCACCCCGCTGGCCAGATCCAGCCCCCGGGCCTTGAGTTTGACACCCTTGCCCTAAACCAGGGGTCTGCAACCTTAAATACTCAAAGAGCCATTTGGATCCATTTCCCACAGAAAAGAAAACACCGGGAGCCACAAAACCCTTCCCGTGCCTGACTATTTCTTGAGCGGCCACAAAACTAGCATATGTAGTTGAATTAAATGTTCTGTTTTTCTTCTGAAACTTTACTTTTCTTGGATTTATCCATGGATGGCCTACCGGGGGTTGAAAAGCTCAATAAATCCTGTACCGGCGGGTGTCACACATTGGTGGTTGTGACGCATATTTTGAGTGACAGGGAGCTTTAGCAGAAGGGTGAAAGAGCCACATACAGCTCCAGAGCTGCAGGTTGCTGACCCCTGCCCTAAACAAATGGTTGTAAATCAAGGACTACCTGTAAGAAAGAAGCTGGCAACTATCATCTTCTTCTAACTGGGTTTTTGTTGTTGTTTGTCAATTTCCCTGTCTAGGCAAGAGTAGCATGGGTTTCCTTGACACATGGAGAGGAATCCCTGTTCTTTATAAATGGAGAATTCTTGCAACTGATTAGAAAACACTTTTATGTCTTCCACACAGTAGTGGGTTTCAAATCCCGTCGCTACCGGTTTGCTCATGGACGTCCACTCGCTCGCTCGCGCAATGCTTCTGCACATGCGCAGAAACATCCGAGTGGGTGGACAGAGCCTCCTGCCGCCGCTACCCACCACTGCTTCCACAGCTTTTTCAGGCAATGGTTCCTTAGGGCCACTGCAAAAACAAGAATAAAAATTGAAATCATGGCAAATTTGTGGAGGGGTGGGCACTTAGAGATGAGGGAAAGGCACACCCCAAAATTGTGATGAATGAAGAGTTGACGTAGGGATCAAAAACCTCACAGATAATTAGAAGATTATGGGCAGCAATTAGAAAGCGGAAGCTCTGCTGTATTTGAGGCTACAGGCAGTCCTTGATTTATGATGGTAATTGAGCCTGCAATTGCAGCCATAAGTTGTGACAGTCATTAAATGGTTAATTATGTTTAACCACACATGATTTTATGACCTTTTTGTGGTGGTTGCAAAGTGATTGTTCTCACTGTCAAAAAGTTCTTCCTCATTTCTAGTTTGAATCTTTCCTTGGTCAGTTTCCATCCATTATTCCTTGTCTGGCCTTCAGGTGCTTTGGAGAATAGCTTGACTCCCTCCTCTCTGCGGCAGCCCCTCAAATACTGGAAGACTGCTATCATGTCTCCCCTGGTCCTTCTCTTCACTAGACTAGCCATGCCCAGTTCCTGTAACTGTTCTTCATATGTTTTAGTCTCCAGCCCCCTGATCATCCTGGTTGCTCTCCTCTGCACTTTTTCTAGAGTCTCAACATCTTTTTTATAGTGTGGTGACCAAAAGTAGATGCAGAAAATTGAAAGTAAACATCAGTTTCCAGGGGGAAAAATGTCGTAAATCATGGTCACATGACCAGAGGATGCCGCAAATGGTTGTCACAAATGAAGGAGATTATACACGTCCCAGGATAATGTTGCGGGATCCAATCTGAGTCAATCCCTGCGACCGGAGGTTTTGCCTTATGAGTTTCGGACTCATGCTGGAGCCCATCTTCAAAGAATTTCTCTCCAGAAGAATGTGTGCTGTTCTATGTGTGGTATTTATAGTGCCTGTTGTAAGTGGCTTTTTAGATGTTGCTTGGGGTTTGTTGATGGCTGGCTTTTTACACATTAGCTGTCATTTGCTTGTGCTGCTCATCCCTCGCTTTCTCAATACTTGATAAATGTATTTGAAGATGGGCTCCAGCATTCTATGTCTTTTATTAGGTTTGTTTTTACTTCTTGTGAGCCGCCCTGAGTCCTATGGAGATAGGGCGGCATACAAATTATATTAAATAAATAAATAAATGTGGTAAATGTGGTAAATCAGCACTGATGTGGACTGATGAGGGGACCGTTTCCCAGGCTTTAATCACTTCCCTGGCTGTTTTTGTGCCTGCTCGTCCAACAATCTTAGAATGTGGTTGTGAATATGGCCCGGTTGCTGAGTGCCCAAAATACAGTCACATGGCCATGGGGATGAGGAAGGAGGGTAACTTTGCATCCAGGTTGTAAGTACCACTTTCAGGTCCATCACCACTTCAAATGGTCACTAAGTGATCAGTCATAAGTCAAGGACTACCTATATAGCAGTTGTTCATCCATAAGAGGAAAGCCCTTCCAAGGAAAAAACTAGAGAATATCTTCTACCTGTTTTATATATATAGGCTCCTTTAGCTACTCTCTTGTTAGGTTGGGCCAGAACAAAGCTAAAACAATTGTTTGGCATGTTCACTTCCTGTGTGCACCTTGTTCAGTGTCTACTTGTTGTCAGCTTTTGAGCCAAGCTTCTTCTTTATGGACTGGATGGACCCATTGTTGTGGCTCCGACCCCGAGCCCATCGTATCGGAGGAAGAAGGCTCCGAACATGAAGGAGAGGAGCCGGCCAGGCCTCCCTCCCCCGGCCCCTCCTCTCTGACAATTCCTCAGGTGTCGGCCAAAGGAGAGGAGATTGGCCAGGAGCCAGGTGTCTCCGATCGGTCGGAGAGTGATGAGGGAGACAAGTTGTGGCTGGATCCACGTCAGCGTCGGTGTCCTAAACGATCACAGCAGAGGAGGAGGCGTGCCAGGGATTAAGCTGAGTCACTGGACCACACCCCACAGACTATATAAAGGAGGGGTGTGGCCATTTAGATTCTGTGACAGACAAAGTTAATTCTTGCAAGCTTCTTTGGTGCAAAACCTCAGTCTGCTGAAGGATTGTGAATTGGACTGTTTTTTCCCAGCCAGTGTGTATTGCATTTGTTATCTGGTGGAGGAACATCCCCCCTTCTTGTTATAGTAAAGAACTTGGCAGCCGGTTCCCGTAGAGCTGTCAAGCCTCTGATAACGGACCGTTTGTGTGTGCCAATTATTTAACCCTCGACTGTCTGTGTGGGTTTGTGCGTGTGGAGGACGGGGACAGAACACCCATTGATGGACATCTGTAGAAGCTCCTTTCAGCAAATGACAAAGCCATTGCACAATTTCAGCACAAGTTGTTCCCTTTTGTACCTGTATCCAGTGTCACAACATGTAGATAAAAGGATGTCATTGCACCGCCAGACACCCCTCTCTTTACTCCCCGTAGCAGATGCTAATCGTGGCTGGCTTAGGAATTCTGCGAATTGAAGTCTGTAAGTCATAAAGAAGCCATAGTTCTCCACCTCTGTGCTAATTTATTTATTTTATTTACTGAGGTAATTTATATTGCTGCCTATTCGCACATGACGACTCAAGGCGGTTTACAGCATTATGGCAGCATTATGGAACTGGTTTGCCATTATGTTCTTCTAGAATGTTCTCTTCCAAATATTAATCAATCCTTACCTATCTTAATTTTCACCCAGATATAAGAATTGTCATGCAGCTCTCCAAATCTCCTCGTCAAATCTCACCAAATCTCCTCACCAAATCTCACCAAATCTCCTCACCAAATCTCCTCACCAAATCTTCTCACCAAATCTCCTCGCCAAATTTTACCAAATCTCCTCATTAAATCTCCTCGCCAAATCTCCTCAACAAATCTCAACAAATCTCCTCAACAAATCTCAACAAATCTTCTCACCAAATCTCAACAAATTTATTTATTTATTTATTTATTTATTTATTTATTTATTTATTTATTTATTAAGTAAGTAAGTAAGTAAGTAAGTAAGTAAGTAAGTAAGTAGTCCGGAGACTCAGGGCGGCTTACAATGCACTAAGCAATAGCCTTCATACTTTTGTATATTCCTTGCTTAGTAGGGCTTTCAGCCCCCCCCCCAAAGCGGTGTTCTTTTTTATACAAAATCAGCTTATTGCCCCCACAATCCAGGTTCTCATTTTAGCTACCTCAGAAGGATGGAAGGCTGAGTCAACCTTGAGCCTGGTGATATTTGAACTCGCAGTAATTGCAGGCAGCTGGCAGCTAAGTGCTACTTAACAGCGCTTTAGTCTGCTGCTCCACCAAGGCTCCTTATCTACTTCTTCTCCACCAGCTTTTTGAGCTTTGAAGAGCTTTTTCCATTAAAAAAATAAATAAAAACCACAGAAATGTTCTGCATTTTATTTGTTTTTGCCACTTTAGGATTGATAATCTTTATTACAGGTAGTCTTCACTTATGACCGCAACTAAGCCCCAAAATTCTGTTGCTAAGTGAGACATGTGTTAAGTGAGTTTTGCTCCATTTTACAACCTTTCTTGCTACAGTAGTTAAGTGAATCGCTGCAGTTGTTCGCTTAGTAACATGGTTGTTAAATGAATGTGGCTTCCCCATTGTCTTTGCACATCCGAAGGTCGCAAAAGGGACATGACCCCGGGACACTGCAACCGTCATAAATAGGAGTCAGTGGCCAAGCACCTGAATTTTAATCACACGCCCATGGGGATGCTCAAACATTCGTAAGTGTGAAAAATGGTCTTAAGTCACTTTTTTCACTGCCATTTTAAATTCCAACGGTCACTAAACGAACTGTTGTAAGTGGAGGATTACTTGTATCTGTGTGCATGTGTTTTAATGAAAGTCTCCCTTTAGCGATTAGGAATCGACGCATTTTTAAAAAACACCTTTGAAAAGCTCTGGTTTTTTTTTTAAAGGCTGAATTTCCATTTTTACATGACAAATACCCTGAATCGTAACAAATACACTATGTCCCGATCACAAGATGTACAGTACAGTTAATTAGCCAACATATAATTTTTACTATTTCGTGTTTCTGGTAAACATTTTGGATAGATAAGAATCTGATAAGAACAAAAGGAGGGTTTTTCCCCATGTCTATTTTCCCACTATCTGAATTGTCTTACTACATTGCCCCAAATGAGGAAATGCATTGTGAAGAAAAGACAAAAGCATATATACACAACAGAGGTTTCGCCAAATTCAAGCAATGCATCACACAGCAAGGCAAATGCAAATATTTACAGTGCAGCTCGTAAGGGTATCCAAATATAAACACTGTAAATCAGCTGGACTACAGAGTAATAAATACACATCAACTTTTTCTAAGCAACTCCCTTCTTCTTTTCTTTCATCTCTTCCTTTAATATTCACAAATAACAATAAATAGTAATACAATGGAGTCTTTAGTACTACGTATTTAGCATTAAGGTCTAAGAGCTAAACTTTTTTTCATATTATAAAATAATTTAATGTAGTTTGCAACTTTTTATTAATGTCCTATTTAATCTTAATTACATCACCTAAGCAATTTCATGTTCATTTACATCTTGGAAATCGGGTTTAACATTGATATAGATCTTTTTTCTCTTCTTTAATGATATTTAAAGAACGGCATCAAGGTGCCATTTCCAGTTTCTAAATATTGCTGTACTCCATTATTATCTGTATTTTATAATGCAATAGAACAATTCACTTGGGGGTTAAAGTGGGTTACCATTTCCTTATATTAGTACAGGTTCATTTATAGCAAAAGAGCCAGTTTGGTGTAGTGGTTAAGGCACCAGGCTAAAAACTGGGAGACAATGAGTTATAGTCCTGTTTTGGGCACAAAGCCAACTGGGTACCTTTGAGTCAATCCCTGTCTCTAACATGAGAATTGTTGAAGCTGGCAAAGTCACCAGGAAGGACCACTTGATACCACTAATCCAGAGTAGAAAGGGGTTATGTCATGGAATTTAGGAAAGTCTTTGGAGGTGGGACAAAGAGATGCTGCCTAGGGAATAGTCAGATAAGAGGAGTCGTAGTCCTCAGTTGGATAATAGGCAGAGCAAGAGGTTCAGAATAACAGAGTTGGAAGGGACCTTGGAGGTCTTCTAGTCTAACTCCCTGCTTAGGCAAGAAACCCTACACAACTTCAGACAAATGGTTGTCCAACCTCTTCTTAAAAACTTCCAGTATTGGAGCATTCACAACTTCTGGAGGCAAGTTGTTCCACTGATTCATTGTTCTAACTGTCAGGAAATTTCTCCTTAGTTCTAGGTTGCTTCTCTCCTTGATTAGTTTCTACCTATTGCTTCTTGTCCTACCCTCAGGTGGTTTGGAGAATAACTTGGCTCCCTCTTCTTTGTGGCAGCCCCTGAGATGTTGGAACACTGCATCCCCCCCACATACTATTACAGATTGTGGCCTGGTAGACCTCCATACTGAGATCAATTTGATTCAAGGGACAGCAGGAGCTGATATGAAATGGAATGGAATGGAATGGAATGGAATGGAATGGCAATAGAATAGAATAGAATAGAATAGAATAGAATAGAATAGAATAGAATAGAATAGAATAGAATAGAATAGAATAGAATAGAATAGAATAGAATAGAATAGAATAGAATAGAATAGAATAGAATAACATAGTTGGAAGGGACCATGGAGGGTCTAATCCAGTGCTTCTCAATTATTTTCTGTCATGCCCCCCTAGGAAGAAGAAAACATTTTTCGCGCCCCCCGCGCGACTGTAAATAGTATCATTATTAGAAAAAGGTCTGTTCTCCTTGAAAGGGAGGAGCATGCGCAGTCACATGTACTGGCTTAATGCTCACTATCGATGCAAATGTCAGCAGCGGTAGCCTGATTTCTTTAGCAAGTTTGATTAATTGGGGCAGCGTTATGTTTCACAGGAGAAGGTCATTGTCAGTCATTTGAGCATCAATTGGGCGCACATCCGTCGGACAACAAAGTAAGTGTGGACGGACGTCCCACACTAAAGATGGCTCCGACAGGCTCATGTCACAAGGGTTTTGGACAGCCAATCAGATGCCGAGGTCAAACGCGCCCCCTTTTACGGAGCCTCGCACCCCCCCTGGGGGGCGCGCCCCATTATTTGAGAAGCACTGGTCTAGTCCAACCCTCTGCTCAGGCAACCCTATACCATTTGTCTGACAAAGACCCTTCCATATATTTTTATCCTCTCATTTTAGCATCTCTCATTTTGCTGTGAGAACGAATTAATATGTAACACTGGAGAGCAAAACTCAGTGATATCTCTCAAAACATCTGTTTGGCTCTTCTGTTGCTGTTCTATACTTACTGATGTACTTGTGAACAATCACTTTGAACTCTAGGAAGAATAGCTGGCAAAGATGATAACAAAGATGGCAAAATTGACTTGTCTGATTAAAGAAGGGGCCATAACCGTATTCATTAGTGATTGGAAACTCCTTTTACACTATTTGCTGAAGAAAGAAAAAACAGGAACTTACAATTTATAAATCTGACAATTAGAAAGGGTAGGCTATGGGAAGGAAGGAAATTGTGTAATCAGAGAGAGAGAAGGAGAGGGGGGGGAGAGAGAGAGATGGAGAGAGGGGAAGAGAGAGGGAGAGGGAGGGAGAGGGAGAAAGGGGGGAGAGAGGGAGAGGGAAAGAGATGGAGAGAGGGGGAGAGGGGGAGAAGGAGAGAGGGAGAGAGAGGGAGTGGGAGAAGAGAAGGAGTGAGAGGAGAGGGGGAGAGGGGGAGAGGGGGCAAAAGGGAGAGGGAGAGAGAGGGGGAGAGGGAGAGAGAGGGGGAGAGAGAGAAGGAGGGAGGGGGAGAAGAGAAGGAGATAGGAGGAGAGAGAGAAGGAGGGAGGGGGAGGGGAGAGAGGGAGTGGGGAGTGGGAGGGAGGCAGTAAAATATAAATCCCACTTATAACTATTGTTAGGAAGATTGGATTTTCTCCACTACCACTACCCAGAGGAAAAAAGGAGTACTTTAGAGACATGAAATAGAGATAATAAACCCAATAAATATTTTCTTTCTTATCTATTCACTATTTTTCTTTCTTCTCTAAAAACGTGTCGTCTTCTTCTCTTGTTCCTTAAGAAAATTCTCTTCCTTAAGTAAAAAGTGAACTCAGGGAGGTCAAGGGGGGATTCTTTTTTGCTTGAGTGTGCCTAATGTAAGCTTGCACGTCTCTGAAATGAAATGCTGAAGGAAGTTTAGGCCCGAAAGTAGGAAGTACAGCCAATACTAGTGAAAGAAGGAGGCGGCTTTGTTGACCAACAAAGTTTGAGTTTATTCTCATGCAATGGGGAAGTGAAAGTCTAACATGTAATGCCCCAGCCGGCTGTTTACGGGCAAGATCTACTGTTTTGAAGTCACTCCAGAGGTGGTGATGACGATTGGGAAATGAAATTCCGTATTTGAAGCCCCAGGCTTGAACTGACTGGTATCAAGAGGTCTGGTAAAATCAAACCAGGCGCAAGAGAGGAAATCTCCCCTGTGATGGGGCAGTGCTGAAGGCACCAAAAATCCCCTTGGCAAGCCTAATGAGGAATGCAAGGTTCTTTTTTTTTTTTAACAAACTTTATTAAATTTACAAACATACATTAAAAACAAATAAAACCATAATAAAAATGTTCATATACATAAAGCGTATCTTATGTTTAGATATTCATTCCTATTCTATTACATTTCTATATATATTCCTTATCTATACGTTATGTACCATATTTTCTGGCGTATAAGATGACTGGGCGTATAAAACGACCCCCTACTTTTCCTATTAAAATATAGGGTTTGGGCTATACTCGCCGTATAAGGCTACCCCTCAGTGTTGTTGGCGCTCCCGTAGCATCATCGGTCAGCGCCGACAACTCAGATTCGGGAAGCTGTGCCGATCTCGTCAAGGCTGCATGCTGCTGAATGCTGGACCCAGCTGGTTGCTGCGCAGAGCTTCCCCCACTGTCCCAGGCATCCAGGTGGATATTACCGATGCTCCGACTTCCCCAGACAGCTGGGGCTCGCCATCACTGGGGGTCAACTGGGGAAGTCGGAGCGTCGGTAGGCTTATACCTGGCGTATAAGACGACCCCCGACTTTTGAGAGGATTTTCCTGTGTTAAAAAGTAGTCTTATACACCAGAAAATACAGTATATGCTAAGTTAATCACACCTTCATCCATCTGGCGGTGAAGTCCTTGTTGGTATTTATATGATTCAAGCACATAAATATACAATAACTTCTCATTTCTTAATTTGAAATTCCCTATAAAAAGGAAATGAGAACAAGTAGCCATCAGTATTGTTTTAAATATTTCCTTATCCGTTTTGCTTTTGCTTGACCCAAGTATACCACTTATCCCATACCTTGAAATATTTTGAGCTTTCTTTGTCTTTTAATTTCAATGTTAATTGGTCAGATTCCGCGCATACATATATTTTTTTGAAATACCTGTTGATGCAAGGTTCAAGAGACAGCTCAAGCCATGCTATCTAGGGGGAACGTGGGTAGAGAACCTATAAGCGTCTATAAGAGAGAGTAAAGGAGAGAGGACATTGGGGTTGTGGGGTCAAAAAGGTCGAGATGGAATGGAAAACCATGAGCCTGCAGTTTGAAGCCCTTAACTCTTAAAGTAGAGTTCCTTGGGAGTTGGGCGGCATAGAAATATGATTAATTAAATTAAATTAAATTATGCTTTGCAAGTATCGCATCCCTTTAGAAAGAGGCAGGGTTGCAGTTAAGGGAACGTGGCCATCTTTTTTGTTCTCCCTTTGTTTATTAAATAAAAATGAACAGAAAGGAAAAAAAGGTTCGTGGATATAGAGGAAGGGAGGGAGGGAGGAGTGGGAGGGAGGGAGGGAGGAAGAAGAAAAGAAGAAATGGAGGGAGGGAGGGGAGGGTGGGAAGGAAGGAAGGAGGGAAGGAGGAAGGAAGGAAGGAGGGAGGGAGGGAAGGAAGGAAGAAGAAATGAAGAAATGAAGGGAGGGAGGGAGGGGAGCAGGGGTAAAATCCAGCAGGTTCTGGGGAACCGGTAGCGGAAATTTTGAGTAGTTCAGAGAACCGGCAAATACCACCTCTGGCTGGTCCCAGAGTGGGGTGGGAATGCAGATTTTGCAGTATCCTTCCCCTGGAGCAGGGTGGGAATGGAGATTTTACAGTATCCTTCCCCTACCATGCCCAACAAGCCACGCCCAACAAGCCATACCACGCCCACAGAACCGGTAGTAAAAAGAATTGGATTTCACCACTGGAGCGGCGGGTGGGAAGGAAGGAAAGGAAAGAGGGAGGGAGGGAAGGCGAGAGGGAGGGAAGGAAGGAAGAAGAAAAGAATAAATGAAGGGAGGGAGGGAGGGGAGAGTTGGAAGGAGGGAAGGAGGAAGGGGGAAGGAAGGATGGAGGTAGGGAAGGAAGTAGAAAAGAAGAAATGAAGGAAGGGAGGGAGGGGCGGGTGGGAGGGAAGGAAGGAAGGAAAGGAAGGAGGGAGGGAGGGAATGAGAGACGGAGGGAAGGAAGGAAGAAGAAAAGAAGAAATGAAGGAAGGGAGGGGAGAGTGGGAAGGAAGGAAGGAGGGAAGGGGGAAGGATGGAGGGAGGGAGGGAGGGAAGGAAGGAAGAAGAAAAGAAGAAAGGGAGGGAAGAGGAGTGTAGGAAGGAAGGAAGTAAATAAGTAACATATGCATATAAGGGTTTCTCATGAATATAGAGATATCTATGAAAACTGTTTATGTAACAGTTTCAATTAAGAAACCATCATGTTTCATTGCGGTCATCCATATATAATCTATGGATATAAACAACTCATTTGTAGAATGCCAATATTAAGTCTTCAAGTATAACTGATCGATATGTTTTTGCCATCTTGACTTTTTTTACCTAAACACCATCCCCACCTCAGGCATCCCTGAGAGGCAGCCATTGATTGTTCATTGTTCTCACTGTCTGAAAGTTCCTCTTCATTTCCAGGTTGAATCTCTCCTTGATCAGTTTCCATCCATTATTCCTTGTTTGGCCTTCAGGTGCTTTGGAGAATAGCTTGACTCCCTCCTCTCTGTGGCAGCCCCTCAAATACTGGAACACTGCTCTCATGTCTCCCTTCGTCCTTCTCTTCACTAGACTAGCCATGCCCAGTTCCTGTAACCATTCTTCATATGTTTTAGTCTCCAGTCCCCTAATCATCTTTGTTGCTCTTCTCTGCACTTTTTCTAGAGTCTCAACATCTTTTTTATTGTGTGGTGACCAAAACTGGATGCAGTACTCTAGGTGTGGTCTTACTAGAGCTTTATAGAGTGGTATTATTACCTCACTTGATCTTGATTGTATCCCTCTATTAATGCAATTTAGGATTATATTGGCTTTTTTGGCTGCCGTTGCACACTACTGGCTCATATTTAGTTGGTTGTCCACTAAAACTCCAAGATACCTCTCACAGTCACTGCTATTAAGCCTGGTTTCACCCAGTTTGCATGTGTACTTTTGGTTTTTCTTACCTAAGTATAGGACTTTACTTTTCTCTACACTGAATTTCATTTTGTTGGATAGGGCCCAATGTTCAAGTTTGTCAAGATCCATCTGGATCTTGAGCCTATCTTCTAGGGCAAGGGTCAGCAACCCGTGGCTCTGTAGCCGCATGTGGCTCTTTCATCCCTCTGCTGCAGCTCTCTGTCGCTAGTCGGCTCCGCAGTTGATAGGGCTTTCGGTTAGGACGGATGGAGGAAAAAGGATACCATGCTAGAAGGAGACTCTATGGTGGGGGAACTGAACTTCCGGTTGGCTCCAGAATTGAATGGGGGGCTTCCAGTTAGGACCTTTGTGGCTCTTTGAGTGTTTAAGGTTGCCGACCCCTGTTCTAGGGTGTTAGCTATTCCTGCCAGTTTAGTATTCAGTAGTTCCTGAGCATTTCCTTCTGGGCTGCAGGACCACCTCTTCCTTTCTAAAGGGACCTTTTCGGTAAAATGCTGGATCTTGTGAACGTTTTTTTTTTTTTAAGCAGGTGAAAATGACAAGAGTTTTGTCTGTTTTGCGTTCTACCCCATATAATAGGAATAACAGTTGTAGGAATATGTGATAGGAAATTTGGTTGCTTCTCTTCTGCTACTGATAGACATGCTGGATGGAAAGATAATGAGTCAAGGGAAGTTTGTCTGTGGATATTCTCAGTCATCCAGGTCATATTTGTCACAAAAGTGCTTTTTTCTTCTTCTTCAAAAGGCAACTGGACTGTTTTTTCCTTGAGGAAGAAAGAAACAAGGAGAGAACCAGCCTATATCGAAGGAGAAATTTCCTGACAGAACAATTAACCAGTGGAACAACTTGCCTCCAGAAGTTGTGGGTGCTCCAACACTGGAGGTTTTTAAGAGATTGGACAACCATTTGTCTAAAATGATTTACTGCCTGAGCTGGGGGTTGGACTAGAAGACCACCAACGTCCCTTCCAACTCTGTTATTCTGTTAAGAAGAATAAAATGTTTTGCTTCTCATTCAAGAAGCTTCATCAGTTCTGATGGCGGGTGGTGGTGGTGGAAGGATAGGTACTGACAGTTGAGACTGGATGATGGGGGGATGGAAGGACAGGTTTTGATAGGATGGTGGGGAGGGGAAATGGAAGGATTGTGTTTCCTTGCAGTCATCTGGTCGTTAGCATTCTCTGAGAAAAAAAAAACTTTAAGGAACTCTAAGGAAGCATCAGTGGCTTCAGGGAGCTTATGCAAAAAATTGGGGCTCAAACCCAAGTTTCTGTTGCTAAGAGAGTTGTTAAGTAATTTTGCCTCATTTTATGACCTTTCTTGCCACAATTGTTAAGCAGAGATGGTGTTCTGGTCAGAGATGGTTCTGACTAGTTCTGGAGAACCGGTAGCGGAAATTTTGAGTAGTTCGGAGAACCGGTAGTAAAAATTCTGACTGGCCCCACCCCCATCTCTTCTCAGCCTCCCAAGTCCCAGCTGATCTGGAGGAAATGGAGATTTTGCAGTATCCTTCCCCTGCCATGCCCACCAAGCCATGCCAAGCCACACCCATCAAGCCACGCCCATAGAACCAGTAGTAAATTTTTTTTGAATCCCACCACTGTTGTTAAGTGAATCACTGCAGTTAAATTAGTAACACCGTTGTTAAGTGATTCTGCTTTCCCTGTTGACTTTGCTTGTCAGAAGATCAGGACACTGCAACTGTCCTAAGTACGAGTCAGTTGCCAAGCGTCTGAATTTTGATCATGTGACCACGAGGATGGTGCAACGGTCATAAGTGTGAAAAATGGTAATAAATCACTTTTTTTCGGTCCCTTTGTAACTAAGGGGTCACTAAGTGAACTGTTGTAAGTCGAGGACTGCAAGTGATTTCATTTCAATGTAAATCACACACCTACCCATAAAAACGTTTACCGCCTTTGGTAGGCCTGTAAGACGGCGAAAAAATGCTGGAACCAAATATGTATTTTAACTCAGAAGATACTAAAAATTGATGGGCAAAATAAAACCAGGGGTCTTTCTTTTAGGAATGATGGATACACGGATTGAAAGGAAACATGGGACTTTGTTCTTATACAGGATAATAGCCAGGGGTGGGCTTCAAAAATTTTAGCAAGGGGTTCTCTGCCCAGTTGCTGGGTGGGCGTGGCCATGGTGGGCTTCTTGCACCATGACAGTGGGGGGACATTTTTGCCCTCCCCAGGCCCCGGAGGCTTTTCTCGAGCCTCCAGGAGAGTGAAAACGGCCATCTGGAGGCCAAAAATGGGCCTGTTTCTGGTCTTCCTGAACTTCTGGTAGGCCCATTTTTTGCCCTTCCCGAGCCTCCACGCATGCTCTGCACTTACCTGCATCCAACATGGGCCACGTGGGGACTCCTGGGAGGGGAGGGGAGGGGTGGGTGGGGCCAGCCAGGAGTGGGATTTGGGGGTTCTCTGAACTGCACAGAATCTTAGCTAGAGGTTCTCCCGAACCCCTGCGAACCCCCAGCAGCCCACGCCTGATAATAGCAGCAAGATGTCTATAAGAAGTGAAAGGATATACAAACTCCTACAATGGAAGAATGTATTGTGAAATGCATGGAGCTGGCTGAGAGGGCAAATGGACTACTCTAATAAAAAAAAACCAGAAACTGGTCTACTTTGGTTTCTGTTTGGAAACCACTCTTGGACTTCTTGCCTGATAAAGATAGAAATGAAATTTCGATTTTGGGATTTGATAGCTCAATCTGTTTTGATTGTAGAGCTATTGTTACCGTATTTCTTTGCTAGGTATACCTCGTATCTTATGCCTTTATTTTTGTTTAAACTTAGAATAAGATGCCACTTTATTATATATTTTGTAATGAAGAAAGTTGGAAACTACTCTGTTTCTGGGTCTCTTTTTCATTTCTTTTTTCTCTCGTTACACTTTTAATTCTAATTTTTCTCGCTTTTCCTTTTTCTAATTTTTTTTTATATTCTGTATTTTATCACTTTTTGAAATTCAATAAAATTAATTTTAAAAAAAATAACTAACCATAAAAAGCAAAGGGACTGGGGCTTACTTAGTAAGACCACACCTAAAGTACTGCATCAAGTTTTGGTCACCACACTATAAAAAAGATGTTGAGACTCTAGAAAAAGTGCAGAGGAACCAGGATGATTAGGGGACTGGAGGCTAAAACATATGAAGAATGGTTACAGGAACTGGGCATGACTAGTCTAGTGAAGAGAAGGACCAGGGGAAACATGATAGCAGTCTTCCAGTATTTGAGGGGTTGCCACAGAGAGGAGGAGGGTCAAGCTATTTTCTAAAGCACCTGAAGGCCAGACAAGGAATAATGGATGGAAACCGATCAAGGAGAGATTCAACCTGGAAACAAGGAGAAATTTTCTGACAGTGAGAGCAATCAGCCCATGGAACAGCTTTGTCTTCGGAAGTTGTGGGAGCTTCATCACTTGAGACTTTCAAGAAGAGATTGGATTGCCGTTTGTCAGAAATGTTGTAGGGTCTCCTGCTTGGGTGAGGGGTTGGACTAGATGACCTACAAGGTCCCTTCCGACTCTGTTAATCTGTTACTTTCCCACCAGAGCTGGCAGGAATAAAGATGCAGCGAAATCCAGCAATCTAGTATCTAACAGGCATTAGCGCCCAAACTGGAGAACGGATTGAAATCTGGACAGCAATTTGCTAACCTAATTTCACTTCCACCAGGTTTCTTCTTAGGAGACGAGCTGTTTTAAAGCTTCCAAATGCAAGATCTCACTGGTATTTTCCTCTTCATTCTGACCCTTTTCAAGGACAAGCCTGTGTAAAAAGGTGTGTAAAAATTGTTAAGCTTTGTCACTGTTACTTGGACAGAACGTAGGAACATGAGTGGCACTGACAAGGAACTGAAAAAGGAGCTTGGTTAATAAAGGGGAAAAAAAATATGAAGCAAGCAGGTTACGTGGACAGTAGCAGGAACTAGATGGCCTTGAAGGAATCTCCTGAGGTAAACTCCAGTAACCTTTATGAGTTGTCATGGAGACCTAAGTGATCAGAACTGGTCCTTCTGGGCAAATAAAAGGAGAATGTGTATACAGTATGCAGGTGCTGTAAATCTTCTAGACCAGTGTTTTTCAACTTCAGCCACTTGAAGATGCCTGAACAAGCTGGCTGGGGAATTCTGAGAGTTGAGGTCCACCCGTCTCAAAGTGGATGAGGTTGAGAAACCCTGTTCTAGAAGAGCAATGTGAATTTGACGTGATGACAATTAATTGATTCGATATGATAAAGAAAGAAAGTGATCTGACATGGAGATACATAACTACCTCTCATCTAACAAAATGAAAATCAACGTAGATAAAAGTAAGGTTTTCCCCTTAGGCAAGAGAAACCAACTGTATAGGTACAGAAACCTGGCTTAATGCCGGTCACTGTGAGAAGGATCTTGGAGCCCTAGTGGACAATTTATTTTTTATTTATTTATTGGTTCGATGGATGGTTCGATTGGACAGGAACTCTGAAATCATACCAGGTATTTTCAATGAACATAGTCCCTTTCATTGCTTTTCAGTCAGCCCTCCAGTTCACTGTTAAAAAAATATATTAATATCTCATTAAGATTTAATGTGATGCTAGTTATGAACTGGTCCATAAGTGTGGATGGCAATTTTCATAATTAATACTTTATATATAATTTTTTTATAATTTGATTTATATGCCGTCCTTCTCCAGAGACTCAGGGCGGCTTACAATGCGTTAAGCAATAGCCTTCATACTTTTGTATATACCTGCTTAGTAGGGCTTTTGGCACCCACCCACCCCCAAGCGGTGTTCTTTTTTATACAAAATCAGTTTATTGCCCCCACAATCTGGGTCCTCATTTTACCTACCTTGAAAGGATGGAAGGCTGAGTCAACCTTGAACCCGATGAGATTTGAACTTGCAGTAATTGCAGGCAGCTGGCAGCTAAGTGCTACTTTTTAACAGCACTTTAGTCCACTGCTCCACCAAGGCTCAATCACTTAAATGTGATTGTGATCTAACTATTTACTAAATCTGCACTACTATTAATCTTTTCATCGTTCCCATCACCCATCTCCTTCCACTTATGACTGTATGACTGTAACTTTGCTGCTTGTATCCTACGATTTATATTGATACTGATTGTTTCCTGATTACTTATTTGTACCCTATGACTATCATTAAGTGTTGTACCTTATGATTCTTGATGAATGTATCTTGTCTTCTTATGTACACTGAGAGCATATGCAACAAAGACAAATTCCTTGTGTGTCCGATCACAAGAGTGTGCCGCAACAGCCAAAAAAAGCCAATGCAATCCTAGGCGGCATTAATAGAGGGGTCACAGGAAGTTCTGGTAGCGCTTTACAAAGCCTTAGTAAGACCACACTTAGAATACTGCATCCTGTTCTGGTCACCACAATAACCACTCTGGTCACCACTTTGGAAAGAGTGCAGAGAAGAGCAACAAGAATGATAGAGGGCTGGAGGCTAAAATATACAAAGAACAGTTACAGGAATTGGGTATGTCTCGTCTAATGAAAAGAAGAACTAGGGGAGAAATTATAGCAATGTTCCAATATTTGAGGGGCTCCTACAAAGACAAGGGGGTCAAAGCATCAAAATGCTAGACAAAAAAAAAAAAAACAATGGACGGAAACTAACTAAGGAGAGAAGCAACCCAGAACTAAGGAAAAATTTCCTAACAGTGAGAGCACTCAACCAATGAAACAAGTTACCTTCAAAAGTTGTGGGTGATCCATTGCTGGAGACTTTCAAAAAGAGACTGGACAACCATTTGTCTGAAATGGTGTAGGGTTTCCTGCTTGAGCAAGGGGCTTGGACTAGAAGACCTCCAAGGTCCCTTCCAACTCTGTTATTCCATGTCCTATGTCCGAATTAATTTTTGAATATTTGTTAAATGAATACACAACCACACAATGTATAAAATGCAACCTATAACTTACTTATACATAATTTCTTGAATTCCTCAAACTTTACAAACTTTATGTCAGCACTCCAAGCTACATTCACTCCAGTGCTGACATAAGGAGAAGAGGACGCTTGACTTTCACCTACTTATTTTCCTTGGAGATAATATCCCCTAGGAGATGGGATGGGAGGGGGGACATTCCTGTGAGCTGAAGTAGTAGATATGGGGGAGAGTGATTTGGAAGATGGCCAATGAGACGCAGAGAAGAGGCCAAAGGATAGGGAGGGTTTTGGGGGCAGGAAATTAGTGTTGGCTACAACGGAGTCGGGGACAGATTGTTGTGCTTAATAAATGAAAGATTTCATCAAAGACTATTTGTTTGCAAATGCAATTTATTTGAGACGACATCAAAACCTGACACTTTACATATTTCCATCATTCATGCCCCATAGTATTATGTGCTCCTTCTAGGTAGTTTTATTACTGTTATCCATGTGCCCTATGCCATATGCTAAAAACTAAATAAATAAAAACTGTTTTAACAAAACAACAGATGGAAAAGGGAGTCTAATGGATTCCAAGAGAGACATCTGCTAGTATATTTATTTATTTATTCGTTTGTTTGTTTATTTATTTATTTATTCATTCATTCATTCATTCAAATATGTACAAGATAGCAAGTATAAGTATGAACATAAACATGAACAAAGGAAGTACATACAGATAAATGGGGACAGCAGGACAGGGATGATAGGCACCCTGGTGCGCTTATGCCCGTCCCCTTTACGGACCTCTTAGGAATGGGGTGAGGTCCACGTTACACAGTTTGAGGTTGAAGCTGTGGGGGTTTGAGGCTGTAACAACGGAGTCGGGTAGAGCATTCCAGGCGTTGACCACTCTGTTGCTGAAGTCATATTTTTTGCAATCGAGTTTGGAGCAGTTTACCTTGAGTTTGTATCGATTGTTTGCCTGTATATTATTGAGATTGAAGCTGAAGAAGTCATTGACAGATAAGATGTTGTAGCAGACAATTTTGTGTACTACGCTTAGATCAGACCGCAGGCAGAGCAGTTTCAGATTGTCCAAGCCCAAAATTTCAAGCCTGGTGGCATAAGGGATTCTATTGTGAGTAGAAGAGTGGAGTACTCTTCTCTTGAAATACCTCTGGACCCGCTCAGTCGTGTTAATGTCTGATATACAGTGTGGATTCCAGGCGGATAAGCTGTATTCAAGAATTGGTCTGGCAAAGGTTTTGTATGCCCTAGTTAGAAATACAATGTTGCCGGAGAAGAAGCTTTGCAAGATTAGGTTAACAACTCTTAATGCCTTTTTGGCAATGCGGTTACAGTGAGCTCTGTGGCTTAGATCGTTTGAGATGAATACTCCTAGGTCCTTGACAAAGTGAGGGTCATCTACGAGATCGTTTCTGCCCAACTTGTATTTGGTGTTCAGATTTTTTTTTTTTTTTTGCCAATATATAGGACAGAGCATTTATTTGTCGAGATTTGGAGTTGCCAAATGCGCGACCATTCTGACACATAGTCAACGTCGCTTTGTAGGACAGCAGCATTGTCGGTGAAGTTAAATAATTTTACGTCATCAGCGAAGAGGACACAGCTGCTTTTAATACGATCGCATAGGTCAGGGGTCAGCAACCTGCGGCTCTGGAGCCACATGTGGCTCTTTCACCCCTCTGCTGCGGCTCCCTGTCACTCAAAATATGCGTCACAACCGCCAATGTGTGACACCCGCCGGTACAGGATTTATTGAGTTTTTCAACCCCCGGTAGGCCATCCATGGATAAATCCAAGAAAAGAAAAGTTTCAGAAGAAAACAGAACATTTAATTCAACTACATATGCTAGTTTTGTGGCCGCTCAAGAAATAGTCAGGCACGGGAAGGGTTTTGTGGCTTCCGGTGTTTTCTTTTCTGTGGGAAACGGGTCCAAATGGTTCTTTCAGTGTTTTAAGGTTGCAGACCCCTGGCATAGGTCATTGATGTAAAGCAGAAAGAGTGTGGGTCGGAGTCTTTATTGGCATCAATCTGGGGGAGCCCAACTTAACATCAATCAAGCTGAGCCTATAAGTGGGAATCAGAATCTACCCCTCCGTTGCAAGATCTAACATTTCATTAGTTCCCAGAAAGTCACAAGAATTCATGTATGAACACATCTTCTTCCTGCACCATGAACACAAGCATACGCTCCCCTGCATCTGAGTCATCATCTGTCATTTTGAACAAGTGACACCGAGAGCTGCTGAGCTGGTGTGACCACAAAAAGGCTGCTGAGAAAATAACGTGCAGTTTGTTTCTTGAGATTGGGGGAGGGGAGTATGTGGGTTTGTTTGATGGGGTGTTTTTCCCAAAGAAACAGAACACTTGCAGATTCCGTTCGCTCGGAAGCTACAGCATTTCTCAAAGCTTTGCTAAATTTCTGTTTCTAGTTTTGTGATTAGATTCTCCACACATATTAATCATAACCAGTTTAGGACAAGTGACTCATTTTGTCCCAGTTTTTATTCTGCGGATAGTCATGCTTTGTAAGTAATCAAGTTGAGTGATTCCAAATTGCCTTTCCCCAATCGGCAGCGGCTTTACCAGATCCATGTTGAGACTGGAGATCTGAGCAGGGCATTGCATTTTAAATGATTTGTAAACGTAAACATTCTGACGAACATCTTGGCTCAAAGGCTGCGATTTTCAGTGAGTTTTGTTATTTTGGTGTGTGTCTAATATTATATTAAACTTGCTAATATGATAGTGTCCCAAACATTCCGTAGTTACATCAGTTAATGACTGAATACTTGAGTTACATATAATTTGGAAGTTTGAGTAGATCTTTTTTTGAGGAAAAGGAAGGGAAGGGGGAAAAGAAGGGTAGGGAGGAAAGAAGGGAAAGGGAAGGGAAGGAAAGGAAGGGGAGGGGAGGGGAGGGGAGGGAAGGGAAGGGAAGGGAAGGGAAGGAAAGGAAAGGAAAGGAAAGGAAAGGAAAGGAAAGGAAAGGAAAGGAAAGGAAAGGAAAGGAAAGGAAAGGAAAGGAAAGGAAAGGAAAGGAAAGGAATCACAAAGGTGCTTTTTCAAAAGGAAACTGGACTTTCGAGGTGGGGGGAGTCCAGAAAGTCCTTTTGCCTCTTGAAAAAGCACCTTTGGGACAACCACGATCCGGATGACTGAGAATCTCTATAGGCATGAAAGGGAAGGGAAGGGAAGGGAAGGGAAGGAATATCCATGGAGGAATCAAAATCTTCAAGATGATAGTTATAGTGTCACAATCAAAGCCCTGCCACTTTGTACATACAGGGTTCTTCAGTCGCAAAATGATTTGTATAAACAGAGTTCAATCACAACACCTTACTGCTGTTGATCAGCCCTTCCCTGCAAACCCCCCCCTTCATACACCGAACCATAATTACAACGTGGTACAACATTAATATTAAAAGAGAAAAGGATGGGGCGGGAAAATCTGAGAACTTTGTGTTAATTTTAAAAAGGTAGATCCAGTTTCGGCAAAGTCTTCTTCTTTGCCCTTTTATTGAAAAGAAGAAAAAAAAAGAGATCAAGCACGTTGACATGTATGAACTATTTTTTGCTGCCAATGAAGCGTTGACTTCTCCTTCTGGGATTCTTGGGGCAGTCCACATTTATGAAATGTCTCAATCGTTTCCCAACAATGGAGATATAACTGAGAAGAATATATCCATCGTGACTTGTATCGAGTGAATTAAAGGCACAGTATCAGTCCTTTGGATTTCAGCCCCCAAATGCGTCAATAACAGATAAACCCAGATTAAGCGAATTAACATTACTACCTCTGAACTGCTGCTCCAGCCAAAAATTAATTCATTAATACAAGTCATTATTAAAACGGTGTTGCTTTATATACGGCAAACCAACTTTACAGTTGAGTTAATGGCACTTCAAGATCAAAGGAGACCCATGTCACTATAATGGCCAAGAATGGGGTGTTTAAATGTTATTCCAGAGGTATATAAGTGATGTAAAATTAATTCAGTTCCTTCCACTTGTAGGAAGATAGCACCCACCCCTCTCCTAGAAGAATGAAATATTTTAGGAAATATTAAAAAAGGCAGATTATTATATTTCCCTGGATGAGAAATGGAGAAACACCTTTTAAAGACAAAGCAGCTTTCTGCCTCTCCCCACCTTTTGTCAATGGGTAGGTGGGTAAAATGAGAACCCAGATTGTGGGGGAAATAAGCTGACTTTGTATAAATATACAAAAGTATGAAGGCTATTGCTTAACACATTGTAAGCCGCCCTGAGTCTCCGGAGAAGGGCGGCATATAAATCAAATTTAAAAAGGGGGGGGGGGCATTAAGGCCTCAGCCAAGCTCACTCATTCCCCCCACCTTTGTCAATGGACCATCATCCGCAACACAATAGGACCCATCTAGCAACAGAAACTCAGCACATGGCACCTGGGAAGTTTACATCAGCTAGGAAGGCTAGCTAAGATCCCCACCCCCTGTGAGTCTGACAACCAATCAGGATACTCTTCCTGTGCCCCAGGAAGTTCAAAGCGCAGAGAGGGCATAAAACCAAGGCACGCTCAGTGTCTCAGCCCTTTTCTGTTCAGGAACTCAAACCATGTGATCCTGACCACCATTAAACCATCTTTCCAAGCAGTCTCCATGTTTCCAGTGTCTTTTTCCCCACTTGGAACTGAACCCAGAAGGATATTTCTTCCAACACACTTCTTACAAAAATGGTCTACTGGGTTTGAAGGCTCAGATGTCATGTAACTCAGACTTTTAATGAGTGAAAGAGACAAAATCCACCCACCCACCCATCCATCCATTTATCCATTTATCCATTTATCCATCCGTCCATCCATCCATTCATCCATCCATCCATCCATTATGAACAGTCTCAATCAATCCAATGAAGAATAAAGATTCTACATTAAACCTTATGGATGTTAATCTAAGATGCTTGTCCAGTGTTGTCAGGGAATAATTTTATTTTTTATTTCCAAGGTTAGGGGTGACAGACCCAGCTGGATTCTCAGCTTAAGAGGGGCACTCTTATTCCTTTATCATTGAGTTACACAAGCTCCCATATTAATCTATCTATCTACAGTCTCTCTGATGTATAGAATTTCACCCATAATAAAGTAGCTACGCAGCCAATTCCTTGAGGGTCAGGGTAGTTAGTATCTGTGAAGGATAATTGCTTGCATAATGTATACACTTCTACTTACTATATGTATTCCTTTCTTTGTGGTACAATTGTGCAGTTAGGTAATGATTGTTTAGCAGTTTTTCTTTAGAGGTCACTGGCATTATGCAATGGTAAAACACAAATTTAATCTCCTTCTCCCCCATCTCTCTCTCTCTCTCTCTCTCTCTCTCTCTCTCTCTATCCTGCAGAGTATCAGTGCAGTAAAAGTGTTTGATTAACAACTGTTCCCACCTCCTTCTATTCCCCCCCCCATGTATCATCAGAATTTAATATTTAGTTTTAATTGAATTTACTTCTGTTTTAATGTACTGTATAAATAGATTTTTATGACTACAAACCAGTGGTGGAATTCAAATTTTTCTACTACTGGTTCTGGCTTGGTGGGCGTGGTGTAGCTTGGTGGGCGTGGCAGGGGAAGGATACTGCAAAATCTCCATTCCCATCTCACTCCAGAGGAAGGAAGGATATTGCAAAATCCCCATTCCCTTCCCACTCCTGGGGGAAGGATATTGCAAAATCTCCATTCCCACCCCACTCTGGGGCCAGCCAGAGGTGGTATTTGCCGGTTCTCCGAACTACTCAAAATTTCCGCTACCGGTTCTCCAGAACCTGTTAGAACCTGCTGAATAGCATCCCTGCTGCGAACTGTCCAGACTTATCCTGTGGTAAGATAGGCTGCCAATAAATGTTCTCTCCCTCCCTCCCTCCCTCCCTCCATCATCTATCTAGCTCTAACTCTAGCTCTCTATCTTTCCCCCTCCCCCCTCTCTCTCCATCATCTAGCTAGCTAGCTAGCTATCATCTATCTATCATCCAGCTATATCTATCATCTACCTACCTACCTACCTATCATTGGTCTATCTATCTCAACATTAAGTAAAGCATGATAAACAAATACACACCCTTTGCTACGTGAGAACAGGCACATATGCAAAAGGCCAATAAATGTTCTCTCCCTCCCTCCCTCCCTCACTCACTCACTCCCTCACTCTCTCTCTCTCTCTCTCTCTCCATCATCTATCTATCTCTATCTCTATCTCTCTCCCCCTCCCTCCCTCCCTCTGTCTCTCTCTCCATCATCTATCTATCTATCTATCTATCTATCTATCTGTTAGATCAGGCGCAGGAAAGAAGACAAGACCAGCGGGGTCTGTTC
>WNWU01000121.1:1583107-1594034 GCA_012654045.1 Ptyas mucosa | reverse complement strand
CACAGCTGATCGTCAGAACTTTTTAAAAACTTTTTTTAGTTAAAAAATGATTTAAAAAAGTAAAAAAAACGTTCCAACGATTGCGTGGCACAGCTGATCGTCAGAACCCTTTTTATTTTTTGCCCGAACCGGTAGTTTATTTGCCCGAACCAGTAGTTTAAAAAATGCTTTAAAAAAATTTAAAAAAAGGTTCCAATGATTTTTTTTTTATTGAAAAAGTTTTAAAAGTTTTACATACATTTTCTCCCCCCCCAACCACCCCCCCGACTTCCCAGAGCAAGTACAAAATAAAATACAGCTTAAATTCTCTAAATTAAACTCCATTTCACACTTATTATAATCATGATCATTAAACAAATAGATAAAAGGAAAGCAAGTCTTTTTTCTCCTTATTCCATCTAATTCAACAAAATTATCTCCATTTATAATTACAGCAATTAAAACAATTAAGTATTATCTAATCAAACCTATCATTACTCAGTTTGGCTAATTGTTACTTAACAAATTATTAGATCTATACAATTTAACAAAATATTTTATAACTTCTTTCATTTAAAACAAAACAACAACAACAACAACAACAACAAAAAAAGGAAACCCTCACTCAAAAACCCCCCAATTTAAAAAAAAATTACTATATAAACTCTTCCGTCCTTCACTTTTAAACCATCAAGGTCCAATTATAATTAAAACACTTAATAAGAAATAATATTAACAATAATTTTTTAATTAATAATCAAACCTCTTATATCAATACATATTAACAAATCAACTAAGAACATCATTTAAGAACTTTATCAATCATTTAAATTCTTCATACTAGATTGAACCAATTGCTAATCTTCTTGTCTTCACATCTTCCAACAGCATATAAGATATCTTCATTTGCGTCTACCCACCTAAATAAAAATTGCTTCTGTATATAAAAAAAAAAGCCCCCCGAGTGACTTTGTAATTGTAATTATATTTGAAATGATATCCATCAAATCCAGTCAAAAATTAGATTAATAAATTCGTCAGACATATTAGGGAAACCACCAGATCAACTGCAATTGCCCTAGGTCCATAGTCCTTTTGCCTTATATTCATTACCATCAAGCAGGAAACTTCAATTTGCTATATTCAATAGAACTTCTGCAATTGCAATTAAGTCCAAATTTGTTGCAGTCCTTAATAAAATAATCCAAATCATTCAAGTCAGGGCATATTTCACAACCCAATACACCAGCATTGCTGTGATCTGTTTATTCTTCTCAAATATTCCAATACAGCTGTAGGTTGCCTCCTCATCGTCGCTCATCGCTTAGTTAACTGGCATTAAACTGCTGTCTGTTTTTTTTTTCTTTTTCCAAAAAATTCAAAATCTTTAAACAGTTAAACAATACTTTTTAAGGACCATCATCCCATCAAGCAGGGTTATTTTCCATTTCTCCAGTCTTTCTTCTTTTCCTTTTTACGAACTTTCTTCTTAACTTTGATCCCTCTGCCTTTTTTAGCTCCAGTAGAATTTTGCGGTTTTTGGGATTGCATATTATAAAATTTTTGCAGAAATGTAGCTTCTTCTGGAAACAACTCTTTAAGTGCAGATTGAGTTTTATAAAAAAAAATTCGTGGAACCAAAATTTCATCAGCTTCCAACACTTCTTGCTCCTTATTTTGCACAGCATTCATCTTTCTCTCCTCAGTAAAATCTGCTATAATCTGTTGTTGTTTTTTTGCATCTCCCAACTCTTCATTCAATCCCCCACTGCTAGATTGCAACTCAGTATTTCCATGTATTTCATTGTTTCCAGCTTGAGAAGCTTGACATATAGTATCAATTCTTTTCAATAAAGCAGAGGTAATTGAACTCAAAGCTTCCTCAAAATCAGACCATTGAGGGTTAAATAACCCTCCTTTGCTTTCAAAAAGCCCAGCCATCTTGCCCCCCTTCTTCCTTCCCTTCCAGGACAGAAAAAAAAGGGGGAAGAAAAAGAAAAAAAGAGTTTCAAGAAGAAAAAAAAAGGGATCCTTTACAATTTGTAATTTGTATTGCTGCTTCAATTATTATTATTCCTTTCTTTCCCCACACTTTCCTTTTCTGTTCCAAATTACTTTAATCATCCAAAAACTTCAGAGAAGAACTTTAAATACTTGCAGTTTAAAAGGAAGTCCAAAACTTTTTCTTTTATTGTTTGGTGATAAGAAAGCTGCCGCGCTATCTTGCTCTGCGGTTTGCAGAGTTTCCCAGCTGTCCGGAGCTTCAGCGGCTTGAATAGGGAGTCCCACCCTGTTAACACCCCAGAAACGCCAAAAAACGCTCTGGGGGTCTCACAGGGAACTCTACCTTATGCCGCCGGCTCTCCTCACGACGTCCTCTTGGGTCGGAGTTTTTTCGAGCCGTTTCAAACCTCCGAAACGGCTCTTTACAGGCAGCTGGGCTGGCGGTCTTCCAAGGACCGTCAGCGATGGTCCGCGGCAACCCCAGAAGTTTGTGGCAGCCCCTCAAATATTGGAATACTGCTATCATGTCACCCCTAGTCCTTCTTTTCTCTAGACTAGCCAAACCCAAATCCTGCAACCGTTCTTCATCCGTTTTAGACTCCAGGCCTTTGATCATCTTAGTTGCTCTTCTCTAAACTTTTTCCAATGTCTCAACATCTTTTTTTATAGTGTGGTGACCAAAACTGGTTGCAGTATTCCAGATGTGGCCTTACTAAGGCTTTATAAAGTGGTACTAATACTTCACGTGATTTTGATTCTATGCCTCTCTTTATGGAACATAACAGAGGCATAATTATTGGAAATTATGATGGCGCTAAATGAAGGGGTTTACGATCTAATGCCTAATTTGCCTAATATTACAGCCGTTGCAAACCCCTCCCCCCCCGATGGTCACATCATCAAAAAGAGCCTGGTGGCACATTGGACTAAGTGCTGTTAAAAGTAGCACTTAAGTTCCAGCTGCCTGCAATTACTGCAAGTTCAAATCCCACCAGGCTCAAGGTTGACTCAGCCTTCCATCCTTTTTAGGTAGGTAAAATGAGGACCCAGATTGTGGGGGCAATAAGCTGACTTTGTATAAATATACAAAAGTATGAAGGCTATTGGTTAACGCATTGTAAGCCGCCCCGAGTCTCCGGAGAAGGGCGGCATATAAATCAAATTAAAAAAAAAATCAGACACATGACAGCCTATCCGCACTTATGATCACAACAAGGTGCTACAACTCCCTGCACCCACCTATCTTGCTCCCACCATCTATGCCCTTTTGCTCTCTGCTCCCTTAAGACAGGGGTTTCAAACTGGATTTCTTCAAGGGCTGGATCAGCATTGTAGTTCTCCTCAGCGGGCCGGAAAGGAGGGCGGAGATGGGACAGATGGGATGTAGGGTCTCCTGCTTGGGCAGGGAGGTTGGACTAGATGACCTGCAAGGTTCCTTCCAACTCAGTTAATCTGTTATCTGTTAAATGCCTCCTGCAGCACCCTGCCAGCCAAAATGGGGCACAAGGGGCATGTGCCCCGCCCCCCCGTGCCCAGTTTCCAGCCATGGATGGCCTCCTGCAACACTTTGCCAGCACACACCGTGTTTTGGCTGCCAGAGTGCTGTATGAGGCCGTCCAGGCCAAAAACTGGGTGCGGGGGGGGGGGGGGGAGGAACTGTGCGTGCCCCACCCCCACCCCTTGTTTTGGTTGCCTGAGGCACAGCAGGCCAGGCCAGTTCTTTCCTATTTTCAGGCCGGCCCTGTGGGCCAGTTTTAAGCACTCTTGTGTTTGACACCCCTGCTGTAAACCCTACTATCCTAGCTCACCTGCCATCTTCTTGCTCCCACTGCTGATGAGGTGTACCCGGCCTGGCTGCTAGGCCATTTGTTCTGGCTTCATGTGCCAAAAGAAGAAAAAAGCACAAAGCAAACTTTAAAAGGGTATCGCCATTCTCCCGGGCCTACGAGGCTGGCTTTGGACTGTGCAGAAGTAGAAACAAAATGAGATAAATAAAAAATAAGAACGAAACAGCCCGTCGCTCAGCTAGAGGGCACCAAATTGATTTCGTCTGCGCTTGGCTGGATCTATAAGGTTGCTTTTCTGCTCCCCCCAAAAAACAGGGAGAATCACAAAGCCGGACTTCCCTGGCCCGAGCGTACCAAAAGATCCCTTTCTGCTGTACTACTAGACTGCAAAAACATTACACTGCAATTACAAGTTGCAAAAAAGTAGAAAAAGCTGAAAGAGGCTTTACCCCTCCTTTTACAGGACAAAGCCAGACCAAAACAGTCAAAGACAAAGGCCACAGAAGGTGAATAAGAATTGTTGGAATAAATTTCTATGCTACTACAGTAGTATTCAGCCAGTAGATGGCAGTGTTTACAAATTTGGATCTATATAGTCCAGTGCTTCTCAATTATTTTCTGTCATGCCCCCCTAGGAAGAAGAAAACATTTTTCGCGCCCCCCGCGTGACTGTAAATGTCACAAGGGTTTTGGACAGCCAATCAAATGCCGAGGTCAAACACGCCCCCTTTTACGGAGCCTCGCGCCCCCCCTGGGGGACGCGCCCCACTATTTGAGAAGCACTGATATAGTCTATGCCGGTGAGGGCGAACCTATGACACGTGTGCCAAAGGTGGCACATGGAGCCATATCTGTGGGCACGCGAGCATTGCCTTAGCTAAGCTCCAGTGCGCATGCATGCACCAGCCAGCTGATTTTTGGGCCTTCTGGGCCAACCGGAAGTCGGGAAACGGGCTGTTTCCTGTCTCCGGAGGGCCTCCGGGGGGGGAGGCCGTTTTCGCCCTCCCCAGGTTCCAAGAAAGCCTCTGGATCCCGAGGAGAGCAAAAAACGGGCCTACTGGGGCCACTGGGCCATCACATGCCAAAAAAGGAGGAGCGCAGGGGGTCACACACACGTGTTGGGGGGGCAGGGCACATTGAATTATGGTGTGGGCACACACATGCACCCTCCCCCGGTACTCCCCCTGCTTTTGGCACACAACGGCAAAAAGGTTAGCCATCACTGGTCTATGCTCTAAGTCAGGGGTCTCCAACCTTGGCAATTTTAAGCCTGACGGACTTCAACTCTCAGAATTCCACAGCCAGCTTTTCTGGTTGTGGAATTCTGGGAGTTGAAGTCCGCCAGGCTTAAAGTTGCGAAAATTGGAGACCCCCTGCTTTAAGTCACGGATGTCAAGCTTGCCGTGTCACATGGCTGTCATGTGACATTTCGTTACATTTTTTCCCCTTCGCGAAGCTGGGGTTGGCGTGGTCTGTGCGTGAACGGATCCGGCCAGTGGGCCACCAGTTTGACACCGCTGCTCTAAGTAGAGTTTTCTGTTTCCTGTTACAGAAGCAGTTGAGCAGTAAAACACGTGGTGACTTTACTCTTTGTTTACTCTGTGGTGAATAGAATAGAATAGAATAGAATAGAATAGAATAGAATAGAATAGAATAGAATAGAATAGAATAGAATAGAATAGAATAGAATAGAATTTTTTATTGGCCAAGTGTGATTGGACACACAAGGAATTTGTCTTGGCGCATATGCTCTTAGTGTACATAAAAGAAAAGATAGGTTCATCAAGAATCATAAGGTACAACACTTAATGATAGTCATAGGGTACAAATAAGCAATCAGGAAACAAAATCAATATAAATCGTAAGGATACAAATAACAAAATTACAGTCATACAGTCATAAGTGGAAGGAGATGGGTGGTGGGAACGATGAGAAAATTAATAGTAGTGCAGATTTAATAAATAGTTTGACAGTGTTGAGGGAATTGTTTAGCAGAGTGATGGCATTCAGGAAAAAACTGTTCTTGTTGTTCTGATGTGCAGTGCTCTATAGTGTCATTTTGAGGGTAGGAGTTGAAACAGTTTATGTCCAGGATGCGAGGGGTCTGTAAATATTTTCACAGCCCTCTTTTTGACTTGTGCAGTATACAGGTCCTCAATGGAAGGCAGATTGGTAGCATTTTTTCCCCTGCAGTTCTAATTATCCTCTGAAGTCTGTGTCTGTCTTCTTGGGTTGCGGAACCAAACCAGACAGTTTGAGGTGCAGATGACAGACTCAGTAATTCCTCTGTAGAACTGGATGAGCAGCTCCTTGGGCAGTTTGAGCTTTCTGAGTTGGTGCAGACAGAACATTCTTTGCTGTGCTTTTTTGATGACGTTTTTGATGTTGGGTGTCCATTTTAGATCTTGCGATACGGTAGAACCTAGAAATTTGAAGGTCTCTACTGTTGATATTGTGTTGTCTAGTATTGTGAGAGGTGGAAGTATGGAAGGGTTTCTCCTAAAGTCTTATCACCATTTCTACGGTTTTGAGTGTGTTCAGTTCCAGATTGTTCCAGTCACACCACAAGGTTAGTTGTTCAACCTCCCGTCTGTATGCGGATTCATCATTGTCTCGAATGAGACCGATCACTGTTGTATCATCTGTGAACTTCAGTAGTTTAACAGATGGATCGTTAGAGATGCAGTCATTGGTATTCAGAGAGAAGAGAAGTGGGGAGAGCACACAGCCTGGGGGGGCCCTGTGCTAATTGTACAGGTACAGGGAAGCCGGACGTCCTGAGCATGCCAAAAGATCCCTTTCTGCCTTACTACTAGACTGTATCACACATTGCAAAAAAGGAGAAAAAAAATGTCCTTTTACAGGACAAAGCCAGACCAAAACAGTCAAAGACAAAGGCCACAGTAGGTGAATAAGAGCATTGTTGGAATAAATTTCTATGCAACTACAGTAGCATTCAGCCGGTAGATGGCAGTGTTTACAAATTTGGATCTATATACTCTATGCTCTAAGTCAGTGGTGAAATTCCAATATTTTTACTACCGGTTCTGTGGGCATGGCTTGTTGGGCGTGGTGTGGCTTGGTGGGCGTGGCTTAGTGGGCGTGGCTGGGGAAGGATACTGCAAAATCTCCATTTCCACCCCACTCCAGGGGAAGGTTACTGCAAAATCTCCATTCCCACCCCACTCTGGGATCAGCAGAGGTGGTATTTACTACTGGTTTGCTGAACTGCTCAAAAGTTCCGCTACCGGTTCTCCAGAACCTGTCCGAACCTGCTGGATTTCACCCCTGCTCTAAGTCAAGGATGTCAAGCTTGCCGTGTCACATTGCTGTCATTGCCTCCCATTGTTTAAAGCAAAAACAAAAAATGCTTTTAAAAGAAAACAAAAGCCTCTGACAATCAGGCAACTCAGCTGGGATCGTCAGAGCCTTTTAAAGGCATTTTTTCTACAACCTCTTCGGCCAAAGAGGTTGTAGAAAAAATGCTTTTATAAGTTAAATTAAAAAAAAAAGTTGGCCACGCCCACCCAGTCACATTACCCACCACCACCACCAAGCCACGCCCACAGAACCAGTAGTAACAAATTTTCCATTTCACCACTGCCTAAAACTGTGACCAGCATTTCATCTCCCAGAATGAAACTCATAGCCTCTCCTCCAAAAACCAACCATTTTTCACTAGATTGCAAGCAAGGAATAGGGCTATTCAAGTCAAGGTATTATATTGCCATGCCCTGTCCGAGTATACGGTTGAGTCAAGGAGATGAAAAATATTGGAGAATTGGAATGATCCTTACCTTGCACCTCATCCTCCTCTCTCTCCACCTCAGAAAGCAGACCAGCTGAACAGGGGTGGACTTCACATACCGTAACAACCGGTTCACCCACTGACACTTGGCTTCCAGCACTAAAGAAGGTGGGGAAGGAAAGCGGCTGGGCTGCTGCTGCCTTTCATTGGGGCGCATGGAGCGAGACGAAGCTCTTTCTGGTGTCTCTTCAACCCCTCCACCCCCTTCCAGCCAGCAATTTAAGAACTGGTTTGCCCGAACTGACTCGAACCGGCTGAATCCCACCACTGCAGCCAGGAGACTGCAGGGAAGCCTACTAGGCCCAAAACGGGGCATGGGGGGTGCGGTGCTCCCTCCCCCCCACCCCGCAGCTCATTTTTGCTCCCAGTGGGGTGCAGGAGGCTGAGCGTTGCCTGTCACACCCCCTTGCCATGCCCCCCATGGCCCAACCGGTCATTAGGGCAGAGAACCGGTTGTTAAAATTGAAACTGTATGGAAGATGCCTTCAGTGTGTGCGTGTAAGCATTCTTGATTTCAGGAATCTGGTTTCAGTGAGGATTAGTGAAGAAGGTTTTATAAATAGAAAGGAGATTCATTTAGGGAAATCCATGAGAGAGGTACAGTAATTGAAGCTTAGCACCTACATCCTATGAGGAGGAGAATCGAAAAATTTGTGGGAGCAGTGTATGTTTGTATCTTCCTGGGACAAAGGCAGAAGGAAATGACCCAAGATTAGCAATCTTATAAAACTAATACAGAGATTTGGAGAAAATCCCACATACTCTTTCTACACTTCTTTCTTTACACTTAAGGCAGTGTTTCTCAATGTTGGCCACTTTAAGATGTGTGGACTTCAACTCCCAGAAGTCGCCAGCCACAGGCATTCTGGGAGTTGAAGTCTACACATCTTAAAGTGGCCAAGGTTCAGAAACACTGCATGTAAGGGATTTGACCACCTACCCTGTCTCTCCGAAAATAAGACATCCCCTGATAATAAGCCCAATCGGGCTTTTGAGCGCATGTGCTAAAATAAGCCTCCCCCCGAAAATAAGCCCTCCCCAAAAATATTTAAATGCAGAGCTGGAAATCAGGTAAGATGGTAAGAGGAGCGCCATTTTGCTCCACATGCCCCAAAATAATAAGACCTCCTCAAAAATAAGGCCAAGTGCTTATTTCGGGGTTCAAAAAAATATATGACAGGGTCTTATTTTCAGGGAAACACGGTATCTATCCTTGAAGTCAACCTCACCCCTCTTTGAATTAGGAGTTTCCTTGGTGATTACTGTATAGTTTTGGATGGCTTTGCTGAATTGGTAAACATTGGCCACCAGGGGGCAGTATTGACCAATTTATCTTTTTATTTTCTCCTATTTATTTTAAATAGTATTTTATTATTTTTATAATTAGCTCAAAGCAGCAAACACCTCTAAGGGACACCCCTTCCTCTTCCCGTTTTCCCCACAATAACAACCTTGTTCTTTATTTTTGTTTTCTTGTATTTTCAGGCATCTTCTCCAGGTTCAAAGATATCAATAGATTACAGATTAACAGAGTTGGAAGGGACCTTGTAGGTCATCTAGTCCAACCCCTTGCCCAAGCAGGAGACCCTACACCATTTCTGACAAATGGCAGTCTAATCTCTTCTTGAAAGTCTCACGTGATGAAGGCAAATACTTCGGCTATCCTGCTTCTTTAAAGCCCAATGTATGCTTCTATAGGAGGGGTCTCAAACCTTGGCCACTTTAAGACTTGTGGACTTCAACTCCCAGAGTTCCTCAGCATTGCTGGCTGAGGAATTCTGGGAGTTGAAGTCCACAAGTCTTAAAGTTGTTAAGGTTGGAGACCCCTGTTCTATAGAGCATCACAGGGAATGTCATGGCGTGACTGAGTCTGATCATGGCATTTGAATATTCCCCACCCCACCCCACCCCCACCCCACCCCGGCCTTCATGGCTGCTCTACCATGTGCAACTTTATGGTATATTTCTTGACTGTTTGTTTCTCTACTATTGATGGTTGCTCCTATCCACCATTTCAGTATCTTCATTGCTAACTACAACATTACAGGTAGTCCTCGACTTATAACAGTTCGTTTAGTGACCATTCAAAGTTACAACGGCACTGGGAAAAAAATGTGACTTGTGACCATTTTTCATAGTTACGCCCTTTGCAGCATTCCCCATGATCATGTGATCAAAATTCAGATGCTTGGCAAACTGGTTCATATTTATGACCGTTGCTGTGTTTCAGGGTCACATCATCCCCTTTTGCGAACTTCTGACAAGCAAAGGTCAATGGGGAAGCCAGATTCACTTATCAACAGGAATGCTAATTTATCAGCTGCAGTGATTCACTTAACAACTGTGGCAAGAAAGGTTGTAAAATGGAGCAAAACTCACCTAACAAATGTCTCACTTAACATCAGAAAATTTGTGTCATAAATCAAAGACTACCTGTATACTTTTGTTGTGACGCCTCTGTTATTTTGCCCAGATCTGTCATAGTTTTTCTCTCCCAAGTGTCATTTCTCTCTTTACTTCACTGACGGGCAATGGTGGGATTCAGCCAGTTCGCACCACTTTGGGAGAACCGGTTGTTAACTTTCTGAGCAGTTTGGCAAACTGGTTGTTGGAAGAAATCATTAGGGCAAAGAATCCGGTTGTTAAATTACTTGAATCCCACCAGTGCTCACGGATAAGAATCGAGTCATTGTATTGTTTCAGCAATTGAAAAATATGGCTGCAGTGCGGATATTTTCCAGCAGAGGGCAAAAAAGAAACAGATCACAAAGGGCTGAGGCAAAAAAAAAAAAAATCCATGTTATTTATGTATAAGGACACAAGGTGGCAAGAGATACCTAACAAACATAGGAAAGGCTTTTTAAAATCTCCTTAGCCAATCCGATTTTCTTCATCATATTATTTGCCTGTAAATTTTCCCCAATAATGTCTAGCTTTTTCCCAATCGCACTTTAAATGGATAGACTGACCTCTAGGCAAGGCTTGTGTGTGAAAGAAAAGGAAGGAGTTGGAATTCTTATAGTATCTCCTTATCTTTGCCTCCATAAATTTAATTAACCAAAATTCACATTTATTGAGCGCCCCCAAGTCGCTCTGTGAGAAGATGGGCAGTCCCTAAATATGACAGATAGATAGATAGATAGATAGATAGATAGATAGATAGATAGATACAGTGATGATAGATAGATGATAAATCGATAGAAAATAGAGAGATGAGAGAGAGAGAGAGAGAGATGATAGAGAGAAATGATTATGATGATAGACAGACAGACAGACAGATAGATAGATAGATGATAGAGATAGATAGATAGACAGACAGACAGACAGACAGACAGACAGATAGATAGAT
>WNWU01000121.1:1570960-1582707 GCA_012654045.1 Ptyas mucosa | reverse complement strand
AGATAGATAGATAGATAGATAGATAGATAGATAGATAGATAGATAGATAGATAGATAGATAATGTTGCAGTAGAGTTCTGATACTGTTTTCAGTGTCACCTTTTTAGGATGACCCTGTTTCCTGCAAATCCTCTTTCTAAAGAGGTACCAAATTCTGTTCATCAGAAGATTGCTCAGAAACCAGCAAATGAAAAAAAAAGTGGCTGATGACCACTTATTACAGTACAACCATTGCAGCATTCCCCTGGTCAGGTGTTCAAAATTCAGACGCTTGGCAACTGATTCATATGTATGACGGTTGCAGTGTCCTGAGGTCATGTCATTTACCTTTGGCGACCTCCTGATGAGCAAACTCAATGGGGAAGCCAGATTCACTTTACAGCCACCTTACTAACTTAACAGCTGCAGTGACTCACTTAACAACTGCTACAAAAAAGGTCGTAAGATGGGGCAAAATTCACTTAACAACAGTCTCGCTTAGCAGCAGAAATACTGGGCTCCCTGGTGGTCGTACATCGAGGACTGACTGTATTGGCTTTGAAAGCCCCAAGAGGCTTAGGACATGTTATCTGAAGGCCTATCCCTACCTGTAATGAAACGGTTCAGCTGGAAGGTTGTTTTGAAGATACTTTTTCGTCCGTTCTTTAATCTGACATGTGGGGGGAAGAGATCCTTTTCTTGCATTGCTCCCAACCGGAGGTGGGTTTCAGCAGGTTCTGACCAGTTCTAGAGAACCAGTAGCGGAACTTTTGAGTAGTTCGGAGAACCGGTAGTAAAAATTCTGACTGGCCCTGCCACCATCTATTCTCTGCCTCCTGAGTCCCAGATGATTGGGAGGAAATGGGGGTTTTGTAGTAACCTTCCCCTGGATTGGGGAGGGAATGGAGATTTTACAGTATCGTTTCCCTGCCACACCCACCAGGCCACACCCACATAACCGGTAGTAAAAAAATTTGAAACCCAGCACTGCTCCCAACCTATGGAATACAATCCAATACCCAAGGCTTTTAAGAAGAGATTGGAAAATCATTTGTCTGAAATGGTACAGGGTTTCCTGTTTGTGCAGGGGGTTGGACTAGAAGACCTCCAAGGTCCCTTCCAATTCTGTTATTCTGTTTGAGGGGGGGGGCGCAAATTGACCGCTTTAATTAAAGGGAAAAAATATATCTATTGTTTCTATTTGGAAATCACTTCTAGACTTTGTGCTCAAACCCCCCCAAAAAAATGAAATTCTGATTTTGGGATTTACCGATTAGATAATTTAGTTGTTACAGAAATGGCTAGAATCAGAGGTGGGATTCAAATAATTTAAAAACCGGTTCTCTGCCCTAATGATTTCTCCCAACAACCAGTTCACCAAACTGCTCAGAAAGTTAACAACCAGTTTTCCCGAAGTGGTGAGAACTGGCTGAATCCCACCACTGGCTAGAATATATCAACTATGTCAAAGTAAAACATCGACATTGTCATTTTCTTTCTACTGCACCGAAAGAAAAGTTGGGCGTTAATGCCTTTGTGCCTGAAATGGTGTAGGGTTTCCCTGCTTGAGCAAAGGGGTGGAACTAGAACAGCAATCTCCAACCCGCCACAGTCCAGTACCGGGGCAATGGTGAAATCCAAATTTTTTTACTACCGGTTCTGTGGGCGTGGCTTGGTGGGCATGGTGTGGTTTGGTGGGCATGACAGGGGAAGGATATTGCAAAATCTCCATTCCTGCCCCACTCTGGGGCCAGCCAGAGGTGGTATTTGCTGGTTCTCCAAAGCATTCAAAATTTCCGCTACCGGTTCTCCAGAACCTGTCAGAACCTGCTGGATTTCACCCCTGTACCGGGGCCCATTCAGAAATGGATCACACAATGGCACGCGAGCCTGTTCACGCACGCAACTCCACTTGCGCGAGCGCCAGTCGCGCGTGCTCACACGCAAGGCTTCATTTGTGCAAACGGCCAGCGTGCATGCCTCAGACACCCGCGCACCCCACTGTTTGCACGGAACGATCTTCTCTCCCCCATTGCCAACGGCGCCACCAGTTTCCACAAAGCCAGAAAGGTTGGGAATGGCTGGACTAGAAGAAGACCTCCAAGGTCCCTTTTAACCCCTTGTTGGTCTTTCTGGGGAAAACCTGTAAAACACATGTCTTCCTTCAAGATATTAATAGCCAATGACACATAGAATATTTTGTAATCATGAAATATTAAAAAGAAAAAAAACACCAATCGTCTCCTGATATTTCAAGGGCGCAGAAATAAGAAAAAAAAGTTTTTTTGTGTTTTTGACATCTCATTGTAGTTATCTAACTTTTGCATTACATCACCAAGTATTGATTCATTATTTTTTTTTCATTGAAGACTTAGGCCATTAACTTGTCAGGTGTCACCTCCTCAGCAGGGGTGAAATTCAAAAATTTCCCCTACCAGTTCTGTGGGCGTAGCTTGGTGGACATGGCAGGGGAAGGATGCTGCAAAATCTCCTTTCCCTCCCCACTCCTGGAGATTACAAAATCTCCATTCCCACCACACTCTGGGGCCAGCCCGAGGTGTATTTGCCGGTTCTCCGAAACTACTCAAAATTTCCACTACCGGTTCTCCAGAACCTGTCAGAACCTGCTGGATTTCACCCCTGCTCCTCGGTGAACCATTCTCCATTCTCCTTATCTTTATCTACTGGTTTTAAAACCACTTGCAATCCCGAAACCTGCAGGAGATTCTGGCAATCTGACCATAAGTTCATATGCAAGCTGTGTACATTAACGATGATTTTGCAAAGGGGTTTCTCCTACAGAGTGATATGATAGCAGAGTTCCAATATCTCAGGGGCTGCCACAAAAGAAGAGGGGAGATCAATCTATTCTCTAGAGCACCTGAGGGTAGAACAAGAAGCAATGGATGGAAATTAACCAACCAACCTAGAACTAAGGAGAAATTTCCTGACAGTTAGAACAATTGATCAGTGGAATGACGTGCCTTCAGAAATTGTGGGTGCTCCATTACTGGAAGTTTTTAAGAAGAGACTGGAAAGCCATTTGACTGGAATGGCATAGAGTTTTCTGCTTGAGCAGGGGCTTAGACTAGAAGACGCAAAGTTCCTTCCAACTCTTCTTTTCTATTATTTTGTTTATTACTGTAACTTGGTATTTCTGTACTGATGATTTGCTAAATTATATCCCACCTTAACAACTCCCAAATGCGGAAATACAATTCAGCTAAGATTTTTTTTTAAAAAAAAAAGCGTAAGAGTGGATTGAAACACAATTACAATTTTTAAAAAAATCAATCATTTACACAACCTGCCTAGACTACTGTAATGCTCTCTACATGGGGCTCCCCTTGAGGAGTACCCGGAGGCTCCAGCTGGTCCAGAATGCGGCCGCACGGGTGGATATGAGAGCGACATGGCGCTCCCACATAACACCTCTCCTGTGCGAGCTGCACTGGCTCCCAGTGGTCTTCAGGGTGCGCTTCAAGGTATTGGTTGTCACCTTTAGAGCGCTCCATGGCTCAGGACCTGGTTATTTACGAGACCGCCTTCTGCCACCTCTCACTGGCCAGTATGCTCCCACAGAGAGGGGCTTCTCAGGGTGCTATTGGCCAAACAGTGTCAACCGGCAGCCCCCAGGGGGAGAACCTTCTCTGTGGGGGCACCTGCCCTTTGGAACGAGCTCCCCCCAGAGATACGGAGGATCCCGGATTTGCGCACTTTCCGCTGTGTCCTCAAAACCATTTTATTCCAACAAGCAGGGCTGGCCTAACCCTTTTTAATTGTTTAATTTTAATTCAAATCTGTTCTTAAAAATAGGGGTGTTTTAATTTGTGGGCCAAATCTATTTAATATGTTTTTTAACTTGTTTTTAAATTTTATATTATATTTGTTTTATTTATGACTGTTCACCACCCTGAGTCCTTCGGGAGTAGGGCGGTATATAAATCTAAATAAACTCAAACTCAAACTCAAACAACCTCTAAAAACTTATTTAAGCTATATACACCTCTTAGAATTCAATGGAAGAAGGGATAACATTACTCTCTAGATGGAAATATCCAACTGTCTCTTTTTAACCGAACGGATCTCGAGCTATGACAGAAGCTTAAATTTATAAAGCTGAGAACCAGTTTGATGTAGCATTAAGGTATCAAGCTGAAAACAGGAAGACAGCGAGTTCCTATCCCGCCTTAGGCAGAAAACCATCTGGGTGACCTTGGGCAAGTAACTTTCACCCAACCCTTCACCAAAAAAACTACAGGGACATCCAGACAGATTCTGAGAATCAGACACAACTGAATGAAAGGAAAAAGAAAGTGTCAATCAGCACAGGGATAAGAAAGAAATTCCACCGCTGAGACCAGAAAGCAAGTTCAAATCTTGAGCACTCTCTCTGTATATAGGTTGTCCTTGACTTATGACCACAATTGAGCCCAAAATTTCTGTTGTTTAAGTGAGTTTTGCCCCATTTTATGAGATTTCTTGCCACAGTTGTTAAGTGAATCACGGCAGTTGATAAGTTAGTAACCCGGTTGTTAAATGAATCTGGCTTTCCCCATTGACTTTGCTCGTCAGAAGGTCACAAAAGGTGATCACGTGACCTTGGGACACAGCAGCGGTCATAAGTATGAACCAGTTACCAATCATCTACTGCAAAGGTCATAACCAGGGGTGGGTTCTACTTACCTTTACTACCCATTTGCAACAGGACTGCATGCGTGCTTCTGCACATGCACAGAAACTTCCTGACGTTGTCTGGGTTCGTGGGCGGAGCCTCCCATCGGTTTTACTACTGGTTCTTGTGAACCCGGTCTGAACCGAGGGTAACCCACCACTGGTCATAACGGTAACAATGATCATAGGTCACTTTTTCAGTGCCATTGTAACGGTCACTAAATAAACTGTTGTAAGTTAAGGACTATTTGTATATATAGACACACAAACACACACACATGTATTTAACAAAATCTCCTATATTGACAGTTCTAATTTATTATTATAGTACTATATGTAGCGATAGCAATAACCCTTAGACTTATATACCGCTTCACAGGGCTTGACAGCCCTCTCTAAGCGGTTTACAGAGTCAGCATATTGTCCCCCACCAATCTGGGTCCTCATTTTACCAATCTCAGAAGGATGGAAGCAGAGGAGGGTGTCACATACTGTAACAACCGGTTCGCACAGAACCAAAAATGTGAGTGTGCGGCGGCATCTAAAAACTGGTGATTATGTAGGACGTGATAGCGCCAGGGTGGGTGGCCAGGCCAAGCCGCTGTTAGAACTACCAGTTCACCCGAACAGGTCCGAACCAGCAACAACCTATCACTGGATGGAAGGCGGAGTCAACCATGAGCAGGTCAGGATCGAACTTCTGGCAGTGGACAGAGTCAGCCTATAATACTGCATTCTAACCATTGCGCCACCCCGACTCCTCACTTTCTGTAAGGTGGAGTGCTGGTTGTGCCTTAAGACAGTTTTTAATGCCTGGTGATTGCTTGAAAGTTTCTGGGCCCTTGTTTTCCTGACAAGATTTTTGGAAGTGGTTAGCCGTCGTTGCTTTCTTCTTTCCAGGGCTATGAGAGAGAGATAGAGAGAGTGACCCAGTCTCACCCAGTTGGCTTTGTGCCTAAGGTGGGATTAGTTTCCAGTGCATGTACAGTCTGTATGTGTGCATTATGTGTGTGTGAGAGAGAGCGAGAGAGTGACAGTTTTAATTTAGTACTTTCATAATCAGGGAGATGCCTAGATGGAGACAACTCTTTAGGCGTAGGAAAATTCACTCTTTCCTCTCCCTTGTAGCAATGGCTTGAGTTTCAGATCAGGGATCAGGAAACAGGAAATGGGCATTGTATCACTTCCTCTGAGGCCCTGGGAAATATCCAGTGCTGTGTTAAGTAATCAGGTTTTGCTGACTTCCTTAGCCAGATTTAGTGTGGCGGAACCGACAGCTTAAAATAAATGTCTAAGGAGGGGGCGGGGAGGGAGGGAGGGGGAGAGAGAATATAGATAGATAGATAGATAGATAGATAGATAGATAGATAGATAGAAAGGTAGGTAGGTAGGTAGGTAGGTAGATAGATAGAGTGATAGAGTGATAGATAGAGTGATAGATAGAGTGATCGAGAGATCGAGAGATAGATAGATAGATAGATAGATAGATAGATGATAGATAGATAGATAGATAGATAGAAAGATAGGTAGGTAGATAGATAGATAGATAGATAGATAGATAGATAGATAGATAGAGTGATCAAGAGATCGAGAGATCGAGAGATCGAGAGATCGATAGATAGATAGATAGATAGATAGATAGATAGATAGATAGATAGATAGATAGATAGAGATAGAGGTAGGTAGGTAGAGAGAGAGAGAGAGAGAGAGATAGATAGATAGATAGATAGATAGATAGATAGATAGATAGATAGATAGACAGTGATGATAGATAGATGATAGATCAATAGATCGGTAGGTAGGTAGGTAGGTAGATGAAGGGAGAGAGAGAGAGAAATAGATAGAGGGAGAGGGAGAGATAATAAATAATATTTAGATGTTAGTATAAAATAGGTGAGAGAGCAAGAGATGCACTGAGATATGTGCATATAAACTTAATTCTATTAATATGCCCGTGCATGTGATAGTATGTATAACATATGACCAAAGATAAATTATGAAGCCAGTAATTAAAAGAAAAGTACCATATTTCTTCTTCACATTAAAAAAAAAATAATTGTGATACTGTAAGGTTTATAATTTCAGCTGCAATCAGACCTCTCTGCTGAGGTAGAACACTCCAAATATGTGACAGCAATATACCGTATATACTCGAGTATAAGCTGACCCGAATATAAGCCGACCCCCCCAATTTCACCCCCAAAACTGGGAAAACTCATTGACTCGAGTATAAGCCGGGGGTGGGAAATGCAGCGGCTACTGGTAAATTTCAAAATAAAAAAAAACTGGTCAAAAGTGCGAGGACCTGTCAGAAATCACTTTTTTCAGCCCTCTGGGTAGTCCTTTTGTGCATATGGACTACTCAGAGGGCTGAAAAAGTAATTTTTGACTGGTCCTCGCACTTGTGACCAGTCCTCGAACTTACGACTGTCCTCACATTTTACGTTTTTGCCCTATCTTGTCACCATGGTGAAGAGAAGCAGTTGTGAAATGAGTGACATGGTTTTAAGAATGCTGCATGGGCATAAATGTGAGGATGGTCATAAGTGTGAGGACCAGTCAGAAGTGTGAGGACCTGTCAGAAATGACTTTTTTCAGCCCTCTGAGTAGTCCCTAGACACATATATCACATGACCAGCTAGCCATGCCCACCCAGTCACTGACTTGATCTAATTTCAGGCAAGTTGAAGCCTCTGTTAAGAGATACCAGGGCTGGGCAAATTGGCCCTTTTACAACCTGTGGACTTCAACTCCCAGAATTCCTGAGACAGCCAAGCTGGGAGAACCCACTAGCTAGCAGCCAATTACAAGAAGGCTAGCTAGCAGCCAATCAGCAATCAGCTCGCAACTCAAGCTCAGTGCACATGGAATCTCCGGTGAGGATTTCTTTATTTCTTTCTCCCTTTAAGCCCCCCCCAGCCCGTTTTTGCTTCCAGGGGGAAGCCTGTTTTTGCTTCCAGGGGGCTGCAGAGAGTCTTGCTAGGCACCCCTAGCAAGACCCCTTGCTAGGCATTTTTTTCGTGACCCGAATATAAGCCGAGGGGGCGTTTTTCAGCCTGAAAAACGGGCTGAAAAACTCGGCTTATATTCGAGTATATACGGTAACTACTGATTTTCCTCCCCTCTCCACTGGGAAGCTGTTTTTTTTAAATTAGGAAATACTTTTGCACTTGAAGGATGAAAGGAAGCTATATAAAAAGAGTTTATATCTCTTTCTGCCCACATATCAATATATATCACTCCCTTTATTTTGAGGGAGATGGGCGGTGCAGAAATTTGCTCAATAAACAATCACATATGCACAATCATTATATTCCTGGCTGGGAAATTCTAGGAATCGAAGTCCACACCTCATAAAAGTTGCCACGGTTGAGAAAGACTGTTTGCTTGTGATGTGGCCACCCAGGTGTCATCTGGTGTCACCTAAATTAGCTTGCAGGCTTCTGACAACAGATGAGCCTGGAGGCTGAAAGGAGATTTTACTGCCAGAACAACTGGGTTTCATATCCAGAATGTGAAAGAAAGCTATCTCCTTCATTGCTTCAGATAGTGAAATATGAAGACTAGCTAGCTATCCCAAAGATGCTTCCCCCACCCCCTCAAAAGCTACTGGACTTCTTTGTTTTTCCTTGAAGATGTTTCACTTCTCATCCAAGAAGCTTCTTCAGTTCTCAAAAAAAAACCCAAACACCTTTGATCTGGATGACTGAGAATCTCCACAGACCAGCCAGATAAGTGAACACCAATAAAAGGAAGGTCCAATAAAACGGAGGTCCGGAGGATGGACATTTTTGTTTTCTGATTTGCAAAGCTGCATCCTTTAAATGCAGGAATAAAAGTGCATCTTATAAGAGAAAAGAAATTCTGCGGTATTCTCTAGCAATTTTCAATAAATTGGGCAAGGACGTAACTGGACATTATCCATACTTTTATTTTAAACAGCAGTATTGTCTTTATTGGTACTCTTGTTTGATTATATCTATTGGATTTACCTGCTTAAGTGTTATTTTTTACAGTTCAAAGGAATTCCCATATTGAACTTGCTATATATAAATAATATATACTGATAACAAGCTATTGGGGAAAGAGGAAAAGAAGAAGAAAAGGAGTTAATATAATTTATCTTCAATGTTGTTAACGAGGAAGTTTGAGCGCAGAAATTCGAGCTCCACTATGGGAAATTCCATTCTCACTTTCATTTTTCAGACAGCCACATAAGCATAAGACAGTCAACTTCCAGCTTCCAGAGTTTCAGTTTTCAGGAGAGAATGATGTTTTGTCATAAAATCTTTCTTTTCCATCCGGTTGATAGCATTTCATAATTTCTAAAAAAAGGATGAGGATTTAAGCCATCTTAGGCAACAGCAGGAAGTTGTGGCAAATTGCTTTATCACGCATAGTATAAATATAGAATAAAAACAAAATAATCAGTTGTAAAATCACTGTAACAGAAGTGCAACTAAATGGCACATAACATATAATAATAATAATAATAATAATAATAATAATAATAATAATACACGCCAGATATCACAGTTGTCGAAAACCAAAACATACAATTTATTGACATCGCGGTACCAGGAGACGCCAGAGTTGAAGAAAAAGAACTGGAAAAAAAATCATGAAATATCGCGACCTAGCCATAGAAACTACACGGCTATGGATGAAATAGGTCACAGTGATACCCATTGTCATTGGGGCACTTGGTACCATGTCCAAGAATTTCACAAAACACTTCAAGAAATTGCGGCTTCCTGCAATAACACCAGCGGAACTGCAAAAAACGGCGCTACTTGGATCATATATTTTAAAAAGGTACTTGGTTGATACCTAGGATGCTGGCAGCAACCCGTATCAACCATTAGCACCAGTCAATGGTATTTGTGACACATTTTAAAATGTCCAGTTGACTGAATTTCATTTTTAATGAATAAAAGATAATAATAATACTAATAACTACTACTACTACTACTACTACTACTACTACTACTAGGTATTTGTGACACATTTTTAAACGTTCAATTCACTGAGTTTCATGTTTAATGAAGAAAAGATGATAATAATAATAATAATAATGTGTTTCCCCGAAAATACGACCTACCCCAAAAACAAGCCCTAGCACAATTCTCACACCTGCACCTAATCTAAGCCCTACCTCAAAAATATGACCTAGGTAAGACCTGCCCACATCTGTCTATATGAGGTGGGGTGAGGCGCAGGTGTATAAATCAAGCTAGGGCGAGGATAGGGGGTGAAGGTGCCCCATGCGCCCTGCACCCATTTACCTTGTCTCGCTGATGGAGCTGCTTGCAGATGGATGGTGCGTGGTGTGTTGTGTTGTCGCATGTGACGGCAGCACCAGCAAGACGAGACTCGCAGCATTTTGCCGCGAGCAGCTCCGCTGACAGAACAAGCCTTGCCGCTTTGTGCTGTGAGCGACTCCATTGGTGCAACAAGCCTCACGGTGTTCCACCACGAGCAGCTCCACCAGCAAGAAGGGGCGCATGGCGTTCAGCCATGGGGGGCTCCACCAGCACAACGAGCCTAGCTGCATTCTGCCGTGAGCGGCTCTACCGGTAGGATGAGGCATGCAGCGTTCAGGACCCCGAGGAAGGGTGTTCAGCCCTGGAGGTGGCTGGTAGGGTAAGAAGACCTCATCCCTGCCCCATCCATCTCTTAAATCTCTTAGTTGTGGTTTTAGTACAGTTTTTAATACTATTTTAATTCGTGCAGCTTTAATGTTTTAACATATTAATTACGTTGACCTGTTTTATAATTTGTAAGCCAACCCGAGTCAGAGAGGTTGGTAGGAGAGATGGGAAGCATAAAAATTTAATAACTAAAATAAATACAATAAGTAATAAAATATTCAAAGGCCGTGCTGTGTTTTATTACCTGCAAAGAATTAGAATTGTGCAAAGCATGGTGTTCCCTTAAACTGTGGAAGTGGAAGTTGGCCTGTAAAGAGACCGTTAGCAAGACCTTTGAACTTTGATGTTGGAGAAGACCCCGGAGAATACTGTGGACAGCCCAAAAAACCCCAAATGATAGATCACTAAACAAATAAATCCAGAGTTTCCTCTTGAGGCACATATGACCAGGTTCAAATTATCCTACTCTGAACATTTGATGCAGAGAATAAGAGTAGGAATAGTAGCATAGGGTGGGGTAGAATAGAATGGAATATGGAATATGGAATATGGAATATGGAATGGAATGGAATGGAATGGAATGGAATGGAATGGAATAGAATAGAATAGAATAGAATAGAATAGAATAGAATAGAATAGAATAGAATAGAATAGAATAGAATAGAATAGAATAGAATAGAATAGAATAAGAGTAGAGTAGAGTAGAGTAAAGGTGGAGTGGAGTGGAGTGGAGTGGAGTGGCGTGGAGTAGCGTAGCGTAGCATAGCGTAGAATACTTTATTTTGTGAAGTGTGATTAGACGCACAAAGAAGTTGTCTCCGATGCAGAAGCTCTCAGTGTACATGCAAAACAACAGAGTAATAATAATCATAATAATGATACCAAGTAGCTTCTACTGCCTGGCTGTAGACTCCCTTGGGTGGCTACATGGCTGGGTTTGAAGCAGCCCAAAAGCTTATGGACAGTGAGTAGGGGAATCAGTTAGGCCCAAAGCCTGCAGGAACCCGGAGAAACAGAATGGAGCACCAGGTGTCTCAAGGAGTGGAGGGGGACTTGGGAGGCCCACCAAAGAGGACTAAGGCCTGCACTAGGCCTCCCAGGGCCTCCCCCTTGAGGCATCCCATGCTCTGCTTAACGAGCTGTGGGTTCGTTTAATGGCTGCATCAGGGAGAGCATGGAGTGGGGTCGTTAAGCAATACCATCTCAATGTCCATCATCACTTGAAACCATAATGGGCAGGCTCTGTTGCCATCAAAACTACCTGAACTACCTGAATTTGCTTTAATTTGGAAATATTTCTGTGGGTAGATGAGAAACAATAAAGGAAACTGCTAGATAATGGATGATAAAGGAAAGTTTCTTTCTAGGAGGGAGGGAGGGAGGGAGGGAGGGAAGGAGGAAGGAAGGAAGGAAGGAAGGAAGGAAGGAAGGAAGGAAGGAAGG
>WNWU01000121.1:1532085-1570950 GCA_012654045.1 Ptyas mucosa | reverse complement strand
GGGTTTAACTATTTTTCCTGACCTACCCTTGAAAGAAGTATTACTTTAATTTTTAAATTTTTACTTTAATTTTTACCTTTAATTTTTAAATCTTTACCTTTAATGTTTAAATTTTTACTTTGATTTTTAATTTTTTAATTTGATTTTTCAATTTGACTTTTCAATTTTTAATTATTATTTTTTTAAAAGACAAGGCCATCAATACATTTGTAAAAAAAAGGGGGGGGGAAAGAGGGAGAAAGGGAGAAGCCTACCAAGTCAGAAAACATGTTTTTGACTTGTAGTGGAGGAAAAAGGGCTGGGGATGGCTGAAGACCATGTTATGTGGTCCTTCCCTGAGGAAAAGACCAGTGAACTGTACTAAAAAGGAATAACAAGGCCTTTGACTTAATCTAAAATCTTTCTTACATTTCTCTAAATTCCTTGTCGATTGGAGAAGGGGTTAACAGAATGTACATGTTGATGTATATTCATTTCATGGTGTTCCAAATTGGTAGTTCCCTTGAGAGAATTCTGTATTAAAAACTTTAGGTAAAACAGTTGAACCTGGATGAATAAATGATTAACTCAGAAAAACAAAACAAAACACCTAAGCCAGCCAAAGAATAAAATGGAATTCACAGAACTTTCTTCCTCAACAATTCTGGTTTCACTTTCAAATTCCAACTTGGAAACATGAAAAAATGAAGTAATAACTCCTATTTCTTCAGCCAAATCATGAAGTCAGAAAGGAATAGGGAAAATCCTCTGGTGAAGTAATTGAAGTAGAGAATGAGGGATTTTCCACACTGATAAACCCAAATTGAGCAAAATTTGCAAAACTTCTTGCACCCAAATTTTATTTCTACAGTTTCTCATCAGACAAATAGGAACTGGTGCTCCCATGAGATATCTGATGGGTGTCGTGTCACTATTTGGGGGGGGGCATTAATAGAGGGCAAGTACTGGACATTTGGCCATCACTCAAATTTCAAGATGAAAGGCAATAACTTATATTTTCAGTTATGTGAGACAGAATGGAGAGGCCAAGGCAGTGTTTCTGACACTTGGCAATTTCAAGATTATTTGGACTGCAACTGCCAGAATTCCCCAGTCAGTATGAATATCCTTGGATATCCGGGTTACAAATATGACCCGGCCAGTTCATATGGTAGATGTTACGTTCTAAACATAAATGGCTAATGAGTAGAAGAAGCTGGGATGCAATATTACCATAGGATGATAATCAGATTGAAACCTTTCGGATAGATTCTCAGCAGCTCCAAGCAGCATTGGCCTTTGCAAATGAGATTGCATACTAATCTCACTAAGAAGAGTCGACTAATTCAGCCTTAAAGTAGAATGAACACATCTGGTTGTATTTCCTGCCTCGTCTATCTTGCAAGGTTGTCAATCTTGCAAATCTGAAAGGACAAATCTCTCACCATTTTCTTTACAGCCTGAAAAAACTAGGGAATGTCATTTTTGAGCCTCTTGTTCTACTCACTATTCAGCTGTGGGCTATGCCCCCTCTTATCTAACCATTCCCTTGGCAGCATCTCTCCCCGCTCTTTCCCAACATCTTTCCCACATACCATTACATGTAGTCCAATCTAACATACAGTAGTCTCTTGTTTCAGAGGAATAATTTGCGGTGGGGGGGGCAATTGGTTCTCTCATCGGCTCACACGGAGAACAAACAAAGAGTTGTAGAACTTCTGTTCTTAATCAAGCTGATCATTCACCAGAAAGCTAATGAGAAATTGAAAGTTGTCAAATTTTATAAACATCCATTCGGGCTATTCGGACCATGCTTTGCTAATATCATTTATTTATTTTATTTTCCAAAGCACCCGCTTTATTATAAATATTTATTTTCCAAACCACCAGGACAAGAAACAATGGATGGAAACTCATCAAGGAGAGAAGGAAACTGACATCAAGGGGAAAATTCGTAACAGTGAGGACAATTAACTAGGGCAACAGCTTTGCCTTCGGAAATCATGGGCCATCATTGGAGGTTTTTAAGAAGAGACTAGACAGTCACTTGTCTGAAATGTTATAGGATCTCCTTGATTGAGTAGGGGGTTGGACTGGAAGACCTCTAAGATCTCTTACAGCTGTATTCTGATTCTGATTTTTAAGTGCCCATAAATGTCTGATTAGAGGGTGAGCTATGCTGAAAAGTATAGCAATGGCAAAAGTACAGCAATTTTTGCCCCTTTTGGTGGAAATATCCTTGTCAAATTCCACAATGTTAGATTAAAAGGGAATTGTGCAAAGGGAAAGATTACTAACAATGGCCTTTCTTAACTGTTAATGTTCAGGTATCAGAGTTGTATAACAAACATGTTCATTGAATTATTAAATGTTCTTATTAAGGGGGAACCATCTACCAGGTGCACCTCAGAATATTTATATATTGCTCAAATTTATATAGTCAACTCATCTTGTGTGGATGTTCAGAATGGGAAAATGAGTGATGATGAAGTGTGATTTATTTATATATTTGGATCTAGGAGGCTCCTAAATTACTCAGGAAGACTTACCTAATTTCAGTAGAAATGCTTTTGCTATACCCCCAAGGCACAGCCATGGTCCAAAAAAAAAAAATTCAAGGTGCTTTCCAGAGTGTTATGATCAACGTTCCATCCATTCTTAAGGGAGATGCACATATAAAAACAGGCAGATCTTTAATTATATCATCATGGTTGCCATCTCGACTTGCTGGATCACGTTCTGCAGACACCCCCTGCATCTATTCCAGGAGTTCTCATAGTTGGAGGAAGGGGCAATAAACACATTTGGGATTTTGAAAATAAGTTTTAGGTGTTTCCACCAACTTAGAAGAGGATGTACAAAGCACCAACTTATCCGAATTTGACCGGTCCCTTGCATGACCTCTGCTTCTTAAATGGTCACGACTGTCTCTGGTTACATTTGTATTTTTGGGGGGATGGGGGGGATGTCCAAATAAAGTAGCTGCATCTGTGAAGCATTTTTTAGTTTCTAACAAAGTTTATTGGAACCCTTCGAAGGCTATAGAAGTGATTATGGGAAACAGTGCCCCAAAGATGCTTTTTTCAAGAAGCAACTGGACTTTCTGGTTTTTCTTTGAAGATGTTTCTTCAGAAGCTTCTTGGATGAGAAGTGAAAAGTCTTCAAAGGAAAACCAGAAAGTCCAGTTCGCCTCTTGCAAAAAAAAAAATGCACCTTTGGGACAACCATGACCTGGATGACTGAGAACCTCCACAGATATGGGAGATGGTGCTTTACCACTTGCCGACACCCGTTTTTAAAATGTAAAAAAAAAAGAAAAGAAAAGAAAATCAGAGAAACCAGAAGCTCGTAGGCACCAAGGAAGGTGCTGCCAGCATATTGATAACTACAAGCACCACATAATAGTTTTTTTTCTCCGCTTAACCTTCCTCAGTTTATCTAGAAATATCCTGCGCAGAAATACCTCTGCAAAGGAAAGAGGTCTATCGAAGAGACAGATACCTACAGGTACCTCTTCTGAAACTCCTCTCCTATCGTATCCCTGCCATCTGTTGACCGAGCCAAGAAAAGGAAGAGTGAATTTATTTATTGCACTCATTAAATAACCTGCTCTTCCAGTCTTACGAAGAAATCCGGCCAAAAAACGGGCGGAGTGTCTCAGCCTACCATCTGAAAGTACCAACCTCAGTCAGATTCCAAGACGTTTCGTAGGCTTTTTCTGTAACCGTTTCCTCTTTCTGCTTTTTTCCTCTTGCTCATGATGTGTGCTAGATGTGGGCGGGGACAGTACAGGACTTCACTTTCAGAAGGGTTTAAAAAGGAAGCTGCCAGAAGAGTGTCCAAACAGCGAAGCCTCCTCTGAGTTAAGAGCAGAAAGAAAGAGGAGCTAAAAGAAAAAAAAAAGTTGAGGGGGAAAAGCCAAGAAGCAGCAACAGAATCCCTCAAGTGAATTCCAAGGAGGCTACAAATCAACCGAAACCTCTCAAAGAACTCTTTTTTTATCTGCCAGAATCATCTACCACTGTTTTTTTCTTTGACTGGTGGCTGAATTTTCGAAGCAGTCTAAATTTAAGCAGCAGCACCTGTGAAATCAATCTGAGAAAGAAAGGGGGGGAAAAAAACCTAGGGAGCTTCTATTTGCTTGAAAGAGAATCAACTTTTCACCACGTCCACCGAAAGAATTGCTCTGCCTTTTTCTAAAGCCAAACCATTCACCATGAGTTCTGAGCAATTGGTGCACGATGTGGAGAAAGGAAGCATCATTGTCATCCGGGAGCCCTCTCCGAAAAACAACCACTGGAAGTGTCTCAGCATCTGTTCCTTCTTGCTTCTGATTGGAGCCGTAACCGTCTTTGCCCTCTTGCAACTGGATGCATTTGGGTTGTCTGAAAAGCAGGTGAGTAAAAACGAGATGGTTTGAAGAGTGAGTGGCTATTAGAAAAGTTTTGATGGGTGCTTGTCATGAAATGAGACGGGGGTGAACTTGCAAGTGGGTGATTCTCCGCTTTAGAATGAAGAAATGTTGAGTTAAAAAAATCTTCTGAATAAAGTAAGGGAAAAAGCAAACAGCTCTATTTGGAGGAGGATGAAAATTATGAGAAAGATTATAATAATGCTACATTTTGCACTAAATTAACTCTCCTTTGCCCCCCCTCCCCATATAAGTTTAACACTTATTTGAGGTTTTAAAAAATAATTAATGGAAAGTTGATGGTAAACATTATTGGCTTAAAATATCTCCAATAAAAGGAATTTAAAAGATGAGATAGATAGATAGATAGATGAAAGATGACAGATAGATAGATAGATAGATAGATAGATAGATAGATAGATAGGAGATAGATAGATATTACTCTCCCCAAATACTTATTTTATGCAACAATTTATTGCTCAAACAGCCACTACTTGGAGGCATGTAAAATTTACCTGTACAATAAGCGTTCTGCTGTCTTTCTGGAGTGGATGATGGGTACCCATGGGCCCATTTAATAAAGAATGCCTATCTCTAGTTTTCTATGTCTTTGCAGGGTTTTCTTCTGTTAATCTTACATTTCAGACGTGCTTATTTAACCGACATTTAGAACTGCCATTTTTTTAAAACAACGAATACAATAATTGCATTAATAATAGCAGTGGCATTACTGCATCATCCTTATTAATTTCTTTTCCTCATTTCTTTTCCAGGACTCTAAACTACAGGGAAATTCATTTTCTGGTAAGTGTTTCTAAGCTGTCTTATTTCTTTAGGAAAGTTTTGCCGACGCAGTAGTAAACTGTGTATCGTTTTCCAACCTCATGCTCCATAGATCTATTACTATCTTATATTCCTTCATTTCTACTAAGATTGGATATTTACTATACTGATTGGGAGTGGCCAGAATTGAAACATAGTCCACAACCAACATATATCCCTGCTAAAAACTCAATGCTTAATACTTTAAGTATATGGATTTAGCATCTTCCCAGTTCTTGAGGGAAGATGATCAGAAGCCAGGAATGCCCCACTGAATTAATTGGAATAATATTTGCTTGTCATGGACAGTTGGAATATAGCAATATATCAATTCTCTAGCCAGCTGTAGAACACACAGCATCTCGCTCTGATGAAAGTGATTGGTTTTGATGCATTATTTGACGCTGTCTTTTTCTTTCATTTTTATAGATCATTTGCCCGCCACAATGAAAGTACAAGCCTTGAGGTCTGGAAAACCAGCTGCCCACGCTGTTGGTGAGGAGATACTTTAAATGGCTTGAAAAGGGCGGGGTGGGTGGGTGGCTGGAGACAGGCTTCAGATGGGTCTCAGATTCAGATGGGCTTCTTGTGCTGCTTTTCTGATTTGATGAAAATAAAATGCTTGGAAAGAAGAAGCATTTGTGACATTTTGCAAGGAGGCAGACTTTTGAGAATGTGGGGCCATTTCAGTAACTGTGAGTTCCTGTCCCACTTGCAATTGACTGTGCTCAACAAGAAGCTGTTGCACATGACTGTTAGAGCCAGATGTCATGGATTGAGTAAAATGTGGTGAAACTCACTTAACAACACTTTTGCTTAGCAACCAAAATTGTGGTCATAAATGAAGGACTATCTCTGCCTTCGTCTGCATGGCAGCCTTGTCCTAGTAAACTCCTTCTCCTTTCTGGCAATTTTCCTCTCTGTTAGAGGCACCAAAATAATCCAGACGATATAAGGTTTCCTGCTGGAGCAGGGGGTTGGACTAGATGGCCTCCAAGGTCCCTTCTAACCCTGCTATTCTATGATTTCTATGATTCTGTAAGGATGACACCCACACCTTAAGATGAAGGAAAGGGGAAGTTTGTACACTGATGGTCTGGACTTGCTTAATTTGGCTACAATTCTCTCCCATCGTCTTAGGCTTCTTATTTATTATGTTAAGTGCTTAAGATGAGAGAGGATGGTCTGTAGAAAGTCATCTAATGAGTTTCAGTGGGCAACTGGGTCTTCCATAGCATAGGACATTTTTCACAGAAAGCTTTTACTTCAGAAAACCTTGCAAACCTCTGTTGAAGTTGTGCAATACAGCCTTTCTCCTATAGGAATAGCGATCAGATTTGATGGAGTCAACCTGGTTTTGTAGGCCCTTAAGACCACCAAGGCTTTAAAGACATCCCAGGCCCACTAAATCTCATAGCAGCTTTCCCCAACTTGGTATCCTCCAGATGTTTCATTCTACGGCTCCCACAACCTCATGGGCTACCTTAGAAACCACAGGCACATTGTGGAAGCTGAAGTTGAGAGCACCTGGAAGGCACCTGAGGGAAATTGTGCCTCAGAAACAGGTTCGGGTAGTTCTCAATTTAGGACAGCAACTGAGACCAAGATTTCTGTTGCTATAAGCGAGTCAGTCGTTAAATGACGTTTTGCCCCCATTTTACGACCTGTCTTGCCAGAGTTGTTAAGTCAATCACTGCAGTTCTTAAGTTAGTAACATGGGTGAAAAGCGAATCTGGCTTCTCCGTTGACTTTGCTTGTCAGAAGATCATAAAAAGGGAATCCCACGATCCCAGGACACTGCAAGCATCATTAAATACGCCAAGCTTCTGAATTTGGATCACAGGTCCATGGGGATGCTGCAACGCGAGTAACTTTTTTCAGCGCCGTTGTAACTTCGAAGGGCCGCTAAACAACCCGTTATAAGTCGAGGACCATTTGTACAGTACACGGAATTCATTCTTCTTTAAGCTGACCAGTCCTTCTTCCTAACGCTGATTTCCTTTTACTTCACAGCTTCTTCCCAAAATTCACCACAACTGAATTGGACTACAGATGTGATTCCTACCATCCTGGAGAATGGCATGCAGCTGGATAAGACCGAAAACTCCCTTATCGTGCCTTCTACCGGGTTGTACTTCGTCTACTCTCAGGTTTTGTTCCACAAGAACGACTGCAGCAAAACTCTTCTGCTCACCCACAGCATCACCTGCTGGTCCTCAGAGTTGAACTCTGAGGTAGAACTGCTAAAATCCATCAAATCTGTCTGCGAAGAGGTCTCCAGCAGTAAAAAGCTGTGGTTTGAATCCATTTATCAAGGGGCCGTCTTCCAGCTGAACAAAGGCACTCGCTTGTGGGCCAAAACAAATCATCCTGAATATCTGGACTTCACTCATTCAACGCAGATTTATTTTGGGGTCATTGCTATGTAAGAAAAGACTTTATGATGCCTAATGACAACGCCATTCATGTACTTCATATATCTTCATTGGGTGGTTTTGTTTTTTTCCGGCTTACAGAGAGGTCCACAAAACCTCTATGTAGGCAGGCAGTATTAGCATCCTTAGTGTGAGTCTTTTTTAAACTGTCTAAACTTTTTTATTTATTAATATTTATTTATTGAGCTTTTCCTATAGTCTTGAAACTTCAGCATTTTTTTCGCCCCTGTGTAGGAGATCCTTGCAAAAAGACACCACACTTTTGCAGGCGATGAATGCATACACGTGTAACAATTTATTTGTGATTTCCCCGCTATGTGGGTTCATGTCGATGAACCTGTATTTGGGGCACTGTAAAATGCTTGTGTAGCTATCTTCAAACAGGATTTCCACTTCCTTTGTCTCCCAGTCTAGGTTGCAATTTGAATATTTACATATATTTAATATATATACTATGTATATTTGATATCATTTGACTGATTTAATCATGTATATTACATGAGTTATCAGGAATTTTGGGGAGAGGATAATACTAGGCTATGGATCCTGGGGTTTTTTTCCCCCCAGCTAACAGTACAGTCCTATCCAAGTTTATTTGGAAAGCTTCTAACATTCTTTCTTGGATTGTACTGCTTCAGTCTGATGTCAGAAAGTCTGACATTTTTGGTATTTCATTGGCACCATGTAGGTTTTCGGCAGGAATGCCTTATGGTACTGTACAAGTTGCCATGAAAAAAATATTTTTTTAAAGTATAAATATTACAAATATATTTTTGTTATTTTATTAGACTTATTTATTTATTTATGTATTTATTTATTTGTCTATTTATTTTGTTTCTAATCTCTGCTCAGCAGAGGGTGAATACTATGTATTGCTAAGATAAAATATACTTTGGTTTCACTCTGTATTTAAATTCAGGCCAAGCAATAAAATGAAATTTTGTAATAGACTGCATCTGTTCAATGAGTTGTTCTGTTCGGTTTGATTTTAGTCCTGGGTGATAATAACTTCAGCCTGAAGTCCAGGAATACATCTTTAGCATCCCAGAAACAAATCGAAGCAATCTCGTAAGGATAAGGCACAATCAACCATAAGCACTTCTTGAATATAACAGTATTGTTGAGGGATGAATAGATGGATTCGATTTAGCCTCGCAACAATAATAGCTGGTTTCCATTGGCCCTATTGGGTAGCTTGCCCCGGTCTTGCTTGCCCCTTCCCATTCCTCAAATTATACTTATACATGCTAAGCAAACTCAACTTCTCTTTCCAAAGTAAACGTAAAAGGTATCCTCTGTCCAATCATGTCCAACTCTAGAAGTCGGTGGTCATCCCCATTTCTTAGCCGAGGGAGCCAGCATTGTCTGAGAATGTTTCTTTCTATAGTCATGTGGCCAGCATAACTGTACGCTGAGGCATATGGAAAGCTGTTACCTTCCCAGTGAAATGGTACCTATTTATCTACTCGCATTTACATGGTTTCGAGCTGCTAGGTGGGCAGGAGAAAGAACAAGGAACGGGAGCTTACCTTGTCATGTGGTGCTTGGGTTTTAAACCTGGGCTGACAGCTGACAAGGTAGGCATTTTTAACGCTGAGCCGTTATGCTTCCAAAATGTTACCAACCTATTCCATTACAGTGCACCCCAAGATAACTCAGCAAATAAATAAACATGGCTGCAAATAACATAACAGTAACCAGACTAACCGTTGTTGCAATATAATTCCTTCTCCCCTCCAAAATTCCAAAGATACTAACATAGCTATCCCAAAGGTGCTTTTTCAAGAGACGACTGGACTTTATTGTTTCTTCTTTGAAGGATTTATATTCCATTCTCCACTATCCTGTCAGAGCTGAAGAAGCTTCTTGGATGAGAAGCAAAATGTCTTCAAACAAAAAAACAAGAAAATCCAGTTGCCTCCTGAAAAAGCACCTTTGGGACAACCATGACCTAGATGACTGAGGATCTCTACAGACTAACCTAGCTAGTCTTCAATAACAACACAGGGCCCTGTAATACCTTTGAGGCTGCAGAGATACATGCAACTCTAATTTACAAAAGACTCTCAGATGGGCCCTCAGTGGATTCAAAACCACAATTTCAAGACATGACTCAAAGAAGCCAGGATATGATGAAATGTCACCTAGCCAAATCTCTTATCTGCAAAAGGCTGGTTGACTCAGGAGGTCTACTTAATTTTTAACAGTTCTTTCCTATATCTTTCTTGGGCAGGACATCTTTACAGGAAAACTCAAGCATTTATAGCAACTTGGTTTCTGCTACATGACTCTGAATCTCTACAACAGCATATCTCAACCTTCACAACTTGAAGATATATAAACTTCAACTCCCAGAATTTTCCAACTAGTATTCTGGCTGGAAAATTCTGGAACTCCACAGAAGTTGAAGTGTACATACGTTGACAATTCTGGAAGTCGAAGTCCATAGCTGTCAAAGTAAGTTGAAGTCCACAACTATCAAATGGCTCTACAGGTAAATTAGTACTTCCACCACTCAGGAAGAAGGTGTGAGGGAAAAGTAGCACATCATTCACAAGGGAAACTGGACAGGATGGATCATAGTCTGGCCTAAAGACTAGCAAGAAGCCTTCTTAGATCCTTAATTGATGTCTGATCTCTCCATCCCTTGAATGGGTCTTTCCTTCCTCATTCCAAGGGTTGTGTTGCAGAATCTAATGGGATCCACAGAGGGAAATCAATTAATGAATCCATATCTATTATCTATCTATCTATCTATCTATCTATCTATCTATCTATCTATCTATCTTCTTCATCAATATATATATATATATATATATATCTTCCTCCTCCTCCTCCTCCTCTTCCTCCTCTCTCTCTCTCTCTCTTTCTCTCTCTCTCTCATCCTTTATTAAATCTACCATGTTTCCCCCAAAATAAGACCCTGTCTTATATTTTTTTGAACCCTGAAGTAAGTGTTTGGACTTATTTTTGAAGAGGTTTTATTATTTTGGGGCACATGTAGTAAGACGGGGCTCCTCTTGCCATCTTACCTAATTTCCAGCTCTGACCCCCTAACCCTAATCACAGGAAATGGCGGAGACTGGGTGCACATGCATTTAAATATTTTCGGGGAGGTCTTATTTTGGGGAGGATGTCTTATTTTGGGGGAAACACAGTATCTAATCCTCTGTTAGATTTATATAATTTAATTTAAGAGCTCAAAGCAATGTATAATGCATTCTCTCCTTTTGTGTTTCCCTACTAACTATAACATTGTGAGGTAAGTTGGGCTGAGACAGTTGTTGACAAAAATGATCGAGTGACCATCTCACTCAAGAGGGACTACAGCCTGGGTTTTTTTCACTCTCAGTCCAACTCCTCCACCATAACCCCTCTCTCATACTGAGAGAGCAATTGGCCCAAAATATCTTCTATGGCTGAGGGGGAACGCCTGAATCTCAACACTAGACTATCCTGACTCTTGGACTGACAGACAGGGACAGACCCAAAACCTCCTGGAGGGAACTTCCATGGCCAAAGTGAGACCAGAACTCGGTCTGCCCCACTTTTAGGTAGCATCTATATCATTAGACCATACTGACTGTTGAGTTGTAAAAAAGGGAATTCAGTGTTACCCAGGGAGTTTCTGCAGTTGAGGGAAGAGTAGAATTAGGGTCTCTAGTATAACCCAATTCTATACACATTGATTTGGATAGGGAGCCTTTGCATAAGTAGCTTAAATACTGAAATTAAGCTAAGAAGGGGTTTATCGGCATTAGTCATGTATTGCCAAAGTTTTAGTTTCATAGTTAAATAATCAAATAACATGACAAACAGCTGATCATTTAATGATCAGAGGAAGGCCCCAGATATCACATTCTTTGGAAGCAGCAAAGGGTGTCCTAGCTGCAATTTTCCTGATCCAAGGATGGTAGATTGATTTATTTCTCTTTTACGGGTAGTCCTTAAAGTTATGACCATAACGGAGCCAGTCTATCACGGCTGTCATTTGCCACACTCGTAAAATAGGTCAGTCAGGTTAATCAATTTGATTCTATGACCTGTTTGCAGGGGTCATTAAACGAATCACTGTGGTTGTTAAAAGAGCCATTAAGCGAACCAAATGGTTCGCTATGGGCACACTTTTGCCAAAAAAAAACCCCAGAGGTAAATGCCAGGCTTTGGCAAAACTGTCATAAAATCCAGTCACATGACTGTGGGAAACTGCAAATGGGGCCTGGTTGCTCAGCGCTTGAAGTGCAGTCACATGACTACAGGGAGGGCAAACCGTTGGAATTTCAAATCTGGGTTGTAAGCAGGGATGGAATTCTACTGGTTCGGACCGGTTCAGGTGAACCGGTAACTTGGACGATAAACTGGGCCTGACCTATATCTTCTCAGCTGATTCATGCGGCAGAGCGGATTGCCGCGCCTCAGCATGTTACCCAGAAGTAACACGGAAGGTAAGTTTTCATAAAACTGTGCATGCATGCGCAGCACACATCAGGCATGTGTGCACATGGCATGCGCGCACGCAAATCGCGCGATCACCAAACCAGTTGTTAAACTGGCAGGATCCCACCACTGATTGTAAATACACACACACACACATACACACATTGTAGATTCACTGGAACTTTGAATGGTCACTAAGTAATCTATATACCAGAATCATTCTCTTTTAATTTGTCTCTTTTTCTATTGAGAGGATGGTGGGCAAATTATTTGGATTAAATTGCAGATTTCCTCCTCCCTTCCCCTCTTTTTTGTATTATTCTTTTTTTTAAAAAAAATTCTACCACATTTCCAATTTTAAAAGCCCACAAACTGAGCTGGGTTCTTTATTGCTGAACAGGCTATCGTTACCTGGAATTTTAGGCTTCATTGTTAGCATTTTAAAAGCTGATATTAGCCTTCTGAATGTGGCAGTCTTTTTCAAAACTTCAGGAACACATTTTTTTTAAAAAATGTCTTCTTAGCCAAGGCCATTCCTTCTGTAGGAACTTGTCGTTTCAGTACTAAACAATAGTATGCCTCTTTTCAAGTCCTTGAATACACTTGCAAGCTTTAAGAAAGATACAAAAAGTCCTTGAATACACTTGCAAGCTTTAAGAAAGATACAAACCCAGCTGGAAAGAGCAAGGTAATCCATACATTTGCCACTTGTGGAATGTTATCTAGAACAGGGGTCTCCAACCTTGGCAACTTTAAGTCTGGAGGACTTCAACTCCCAGAATTCCCCAGCCAGCTTTTCTGGGAGTTGAAGTCCACCAGGCTTAAAGTTACCAAGGTTGGAGACCCCTGGTCTAGAATCAATGTATTCTGTTGTTCAAAACTCACAGGTAAATCAGTGTCTTTTATCGTTTGATCACTTGTTTTCTGTGGTATCCCATACACCGAATGCATGTATCATTCCAATATCAAAAGGGCTGCCACAAAGAAGAAGGAGTCAACCTATCTTCAAAGCACCTGAAGGCAAGACAAGAAGCAACGGATGGAAACTTAGGAAGGAGAGATCTAACCAAGAAATAAAGAGTGAGAACAACTAACAGTGAGAACAACTAACCAATGGAATGGCTTGCCTTCAGAAGTCATGGGTGCTCCATCACTGGAGATGTTAAGAAGAAATTTGACAACTATTTGTCTGAAATAGTATAAGGCCGTGATGGTGAACCTATGGCATGCGTGCCACCTGTGGAGCCATATTGGTGGGCACGCAAGTGTTGCCCTAGCTCAGCTTCAGCATGCATGCATGTGCCAGCCAGCTGATTTTCAGGCCTTCCGGACCCACCGGAAGTTGGGAAATAGGCTGTTTCCGGCCTCCAGGGGCGTGGGGAAGGCCGTTTTCATCCTCCCCAGGCTCCAAGAAAGCCTCTGGAGCCTGGGGAGGGTGAAAAACCAGCCTACTGAGCCCACTGAGCCATTACATGCCAAAACTGGGGGGAGTGCAGAGGGGTCACGTGTGCGGGGGCGGGGCGCATTGAATTATAGGTGTGGGCACGCACGTGCGCAACCCCTCCGTGCTCCCCCCACTTTTGGCATGCGACGGCAAAAAGGTTAGCCATCACTGGTATAAGTTCTCCTGCTTGAGCAGGGGGTTGGACTAGAAGACCTGCATGGTCTCTTTCAACTCTGTTATTCTATTCATTTCTGTACCCTCTAAAAGGACTTGACATCTCCACTCCCTTAATAAGTGCTTTTTGCTATGCCTGAATTACTTGGGGATTTGTATTTTTGGGTGAGCAAAGAAGCCCACAAGTAAAAGTCGGTCTCAAAATTCAGGCATCAAATTCTTATCAGTTCCACAACAAACTTGGGGTGTTCAATTCTGGAGGCAACACTATGAGTCAATCAGTCATGCTATATAGCAGGGGAACCAGCTATTCCACTGTGTATTTCCCACCCTGGGGATTTCCCTCAAATTCAGTCACGGTACTGTAACCCCAAAGACTTTCAAAATGGCAAATGTTCATTATCAAGGATTTATTTCCCTTTTCAGGCTGACACTCACTTTTCTCTAGTTTCTTCATTGTTTGTTTTTTGTTTTTTAAAAGAGTCTCACGATTAAGCGTGTTTCCATTTCCTCCTTCAAATGAAATCACAGCAGAAGTACAAAATATCTCATTTCACTTCTTAGGGAAGAGTCCTTGAGTCAAGAGAAAAGTAGGCGAGCCTTAATTGCGCTTGCCTCGAGGAGCGAGCGAGCCTTACTCATCCTCAGTAACAAGACAAAGAATCATCTTGTCATGAACAGTTTTAATGAAGGCCCTGTTAAGTGTTTGGTGGATTCTCCTGGCTTCTTACCCTCTCTACCTTCTGCCTGACAGAAAAAACACACACCAATCACTTTTCTTTATGTGTGATGGGATGGGGTTGGGTGAATAAAACCAAGACCACTGTTTAACAAAATAACAGACTTGGAAGGGACTTTGGAGGTCTTCTAGTACAATCTCCTGCCCTATACCATTCCAGACAAGTGGCTGTCCAGTCTCTTCTTAAAAGCCTCCAGTGATGGAGCACCCACAACTTCTGAAGGCAGGCTGTTCCATTGGTTAATTGTCCTCATTGCTGGGAAACCTCTCCTTAGTTCTAGGTTGCTTCTCTCCTGGATTAATTTCCATCCGTTGTTTCTTGTCTTACCTTCTGGTGCTTTGAGGAATAGGTTGACCCCCTCTTCTTTGTGGCAGCCAGGGTTGAAATGATACCAGTTTGGACCGGTTCGCCTGAACCGGTAGTAAAAAAATACTTACAAAGTTTTAAAAAAAAAAAAGTTCCGAAGATCAGCTGAGCGGCGTGCGATTGTCGGAACTTTTTTTTTTTTACTTTTTAAGCAGTTTTTTAAATACTTGTTCTCCGGAACCGGTAGTTAAAAATGCTTTAAATATTTTTTTAAAAAACAGCAGGAAATCTAAAAGCACGTGTTTGGTGTGGATCAGTGGTGGGTTTCAAAAAAATTTACTACCGGTTCTGTGGCATGGCTTGGTCGGTGTGGCAGGGGAAGGATAGTGTAAAATCTCCATTCCCACCCCACTCCAGGGGAAGGTTACTGCAAAATCCCCATTTCCTCCTGATCAGCTGGGAATAAATGCGGGCGGGGCCAGTCAGAATTTTTACTACCAGTTCTCCGAACTACTTAAATTTTCCACTACCGGTTCTCCAGAACTGGTCAGAACCTGCTGAAACCCACCTCTGGTGTGGACTGCGCATGCTCATGCAGCATGCGTCCAGTGTGCACTGCGCATGCACACACATGCAGCATGTATCCAGTGTGCACTGTGCATGCGTGCACGCAGAACGTGTCTGACGTGCAGCAAACATGCGTGGGCAGCGAATTGGTGGTGACCGGCAGAGGATTTCACCACTGGTGTCAGCCCCTTAAATATTGGAACATTGCTATCATATGATTGGGGTGGGGGTGGGGTTTGAGACTTCTTTCCCATTGTTAAGTGATAGGTGGGTCCCTGGTTCATAGGCGCTTCACCTGGGAGACTTGTCAGTTAAGCTACGCCCAAATGTGACAGTCTTCCTTTTTTGATCTGGAGGAGTATTGTTTTTGCAAACATGACAATTGACACAGAAAAGACACCGGAGGCTCTCTGTGGAGATTCTCACTCTTCCAGGTCGTGGGTGTCTCAAAGGTAATTCCTGGTTTCAGTCTGAGAAAACTGAAGAAGTTTCTTGGATGAGAAGTGAAACGTTTTCAAAGTTAAAAAAACCGAGAAAGTCCAATTGCCTTTTGGAAAAAAAAATACCTTTGGGACAGTGAAGGCTTTTTACGGTTTCTACTGAGCACAGTGACATTATTAACAGCAGGAATTTACAACAGGTACAAAGATCAGAGTCCCAATCTTCACCTGGTATCAGGGTTTCCCCACAGTTCCCCTCTGAGAGGTTATTGCTCTCTAGCACTCCTACTTCCTCCCCCTTCCTCTCCATCTTCCTCTCTCATTTCTGGGCTTGACAAGAGACAGAATGAAAAGAAAGCAATAGCAACAGCAACAGACTTATATACCACTTCATAGTGCTTTACTAACTTATATACCACTTCATAGTGCTTTACTAAGTGGTTTACAGAGTCAGCATATGGCACCCAGCAATCTGTGTCCTGATTTTACCGACTTCAGAAGGATGGAAGGCTGAATCAACCTTGAACCGGTCAGAATCGAACTCCTGGCAGTGAGCAGAGTCAGCCTGCAATGCTGCATTCTAACCGCTGCGCCACCACAATGGAACGGGCTGGACTTTCCCTTAGTGTGCTCAGTATGCCAGGCTGGGCTCAGCAGAATACCTGCTGCTTCTCTGTTGGGGAAGCATCTATCTTGGGTGCTTCCCCAAAGACCTCCAACAGCTGTAGATCCCCTCCTTCCATTCTGGGATCCTAAGTGAAGCCACTATCTGAAGCCAGCTGAGTCCCTTTTTTCCTGTTCTTGGATAAAACTTTCATCCCCCTGAGTCCTCATTTCCCTTCTTCCAGGCAAGCCACCTCTGGACTTTTCTTCTCCCTTCCCACTCAGAAACCAACAACAGTTCATTTTTCCCTGCCATTTCTCTCCAGCCACTCTGTTCACAGACTTATATTCTTCTCTCCTCCCCTCATCTCTCTCAATTTTCTAAGTTCTTCAGGCCCAACAACTAGTCAGTGGTGGGATTCAGGCAATTTAACAACCGGTTCTCTGCCCTAATGATTTCTTTCAACAACCAGTGTGCCAAACTGCTCAGAAAGTTAACAACCGGTTCTCCCGAAGTGGTGCGAACTGGCTGAATCCCACCACTGGTTCTAGTCTCCAACATTTATATACCAGGCTGGACCAATGGGATTTCTGCAGAGGTGGGTTTCAGCAGGTTCTGACCAGTTCTGGAGAACCGGTAGTGGAAATTTTGAGTAGTTCGGAGAACCGGTAGTAAAAATTCTGACTGGCCCCGCCCCCAACCTATTCTCTGCCTCCCAAGTCCCGGCAGATCAGGAGGAAATGGGGATTTTGCAGTAACCTTCCCCTGGAGTGGGGAGGGAATGGAGATTTTACAGTATCCTTCCCCTGGAGAGGGGTGGGAATGGAGATTTTACAGTATCCTTCCCTTGCCACGCCCACCAAGCCACACCCACAGAACCGGTAGTAAAAAAATTTGAAACCCACCACTGGATTTCTGTCTCCAAATCTCTCCACAGTAACCCTTGGCTAGCAGCCAAGTCACCTCACCAGGCCTCATGATGAACAAGTTGCCCCTCAAAGCCAGAGCTGAGCTGCTTTTTCTCCATTTGCTCACCTCCATGGCTGCCTCACACCACGGTTAACACAGGTCCAACACTCTTCTGAGTGAGAATTAATCCTGTGTCTACCATCTTCGTCCATAAACAGAAAAGATATGCCTGGGATGAAGTACAGGTAGTCCTCGACTTACAACAGTTCATGCAGTGACCGTTCGAAGGTACAACGGCACTGAAAAAAATGACTTGGGACCGTTTTTTCACACTTACAACTGCTGCGGCATCCCAATGATCAAAATCCAGATGCTTGGCCACGGGCTCATATTGATGCCGGATTGCAGTGTCCCAGGGTCATGTGCTTATCTGGTTGCAACAAACAAAGTCAACGGGCAAGCCAGATTCCTTTAACAACTGGGTCACTGACTTAACAACCGCAGTGATTCACTTAACAACTGTGGCCAAAAGGTCGTAAAACGGGGCAGAATTCACTTAACAAGTGTCGCGCTCAGCGACAGAAATTTTGAGCTCAATTGTTGTCGTAAGTCGAGGACTACCTGTAGATGGGCCCTGCTCAGTGTTCCTATCTCTAGTCCTGCAAACCATCACATGGGCTAAAATATGTCCATTGAAAATATCTTGGCAAAAGAAACAGTGAAAATTGTGTGGGATGCTGTTGCGTGAGACAAAGCTAGCAATGAAGCTGGCAGAACCTGATTCCCCTCTTTAGGTAGACTTTCTGTGCAGCAAAGGACTGGTGCGGTAGCTATTTTTGAAATGTCGGCCTACCGTTCTTCTAAAAGAGCATTAAAACAATGCATGCCTAAGACTCAACCAGCACTGTCTGAATCACCAGGCAATCTTTACATGCACAAATGACTTTATAGAAACCAGGTGTCCATTCTCTCTTGCTTCCCCAGCCAAAAATGGTCATAGTGACTGATACTCAGGGCCTACAAGAGAGAGGATGGGGAAGCTTGAAAAAGCCAACAGTGTCAAGGGCAGCACCTGGGTTTCCTCCAGATGAATCGGATTGAAGTGTCCAGAATTCCCAGACCGTGTGATTGGAAGATGTTACAGTCACAACTCACGACTGATATCTGACACATCAGGAGACTCAGTTTTCAGGGGAGCCTAAGATGGTGACAGTGAACAGCAGCTTTGAGCTTTGCTCTCCTTTTTGCTCTCTATTTTTGTTCTTTTTAAAATACTCTTTCTACTTTTAAATCAATTTTTAACTTTTAAATTTAAAAAGTTTTCATTTCACCGCTTGAGAGGTTCAGCTTTTATTCCAGCTACGGTACTAAAGCATTTAGTGAACGACACATCCCTATTTTAGTCTGTTTCTAGCTGCCAGGCCCCAATTATCTCAGCCCGTTAAAAATTCTCACGAGTGAAAAAAAAAGTGTGTGTGTGTGTGTGTGTGTGAGAGAGAGAGAGAGAGAGAGAGAAGACAGTACCGTTTGACGTTCCCCCTGAAAAAGAAGAGAAACCAAAAACGGAGCTATTTGCATATCTAAATATATACGCTAACCAAAAAATTAAGTTGCACAGAAAGAAAAGTTTCTGAATTTCCCAAGCAAATTCCATTTAGACCGAATGAGGAAGCGGCTTTTAGGTAGCAAAGTGGGAGATATTCTAAATTGTGCAAAGCCTTCTCCCTCTGTTGACCGGAGCTGCTTCATTTTGACAAAAAGCATGTGGTTTTTCATAAAAATGGGTGGCTCAGCCACTTTTTTCATAAGGGCTCCTTCGAATGACATTCAGGAGTTGCCAGCCAGCAGCAGTCATGAAAAGATGACTGGCGGCTGTGATTTCAAGGATTGCAAAACACCCTTTGGATCCCTACCAAAATTCAATCGCATCATAGAAAGTTCTCTGTCCAAGCTGCATTGCATCTCTTACGAAGGGGAGCGTACCCCTTTGGAAAACAACTTATTCCCGTGATGGCGAATCTATGGCATGCGTGCCAGAGGTGGCACGCAGCGCCCTGATTGCACGCAAGCTGTCGCCCCAGTTCAGCTCCGCTGTGCATGCGTGCTCACCTCCCGCCGGCCAGCTGGTCTTTGGGTCTCTTCCACGCATGCGTGGAGGCGGGGCGTATGCGGGGAGCCATGCACCCATGCGTGGGGGATGTGGGGCACGTGCAGGGGGCAGGCACATGCGGGAGGGCCATGCGCATGCATGGGGCCACATGCACATGCGCGGAGGGGAGGGGTGTATGCGGGGGTGCACACCAGTGGTGAGTTGCCCCGGTTTGAACCAGTTCTATAGAACCGGGAGTAAAACCGGCGGGAGGCTCCGCCCACTGGCCCTGACATCATCAGAAACGACCTGCGCATGTGCAGAAGCGCGATCCCATTGCGAACTGATAGTAAAGGTAAGTAGAACCCGCCCCTGGTGCACACACATGTGCAGGAGGTGGGGCACATGCACGGGGGTCGCACACATTGAATTTTCGGGTGTGCATGTGCGCATTTGCACATGCACCAATAGGGCCGGTGGCGGGAGCCTCCGCCCACCCGCCAGGACATCGTCACGTGCCATTTTTGACCCTCTATGCATCTGCAGAAGGCTCTGCGTATGCGCAGATGAGGAGCACGCAGTCACATTTCCGATCCGGTAGCGAAGGTAAGTGCATTTTAGTCCTGACGTGCACCCTTTGGGCACTTGGTCTGGAAAAGGTTAGCCATCACATTCCATTACCTCAAGAATCTCCAACCTTAGCAACTTTAAGACTTGTGCACTTCAACTCCCAGAATTCCCCAGTCAGAGCATGGGATCCTGGGAGTTGAAGTCCACAAGCCTTAAGGTTGCCAAGTTTGGAGACCCCTGCACTAAGCGACGGGTATTATCATTCCTACTCTCTTATCTGAGTCTACTTCTGTGCCGTTTCAACACACTGTTTCTGTTGCTGCCACCTGGGACAACAGAGAATAAGTTGGAGGCTCCTTGATAGGACAACCTTTCCGAGATTTGAAGTCTACAATCCTATCTCTCTTCAATCTTCAGGCAAGGTTGGCCTGGCATGACTCCTTTGTGACAAATCTACGCTGGCTCATATAAATGGTTGCATTCCTTTCTAAGTGCTCACAGATATGCAGTGTAATTATTCAAAGACCTTGCCCAATTGATACATCAGATAGACCAGTGATGGCAAACCTTTTTGGCACCGTGTGCCCAAACCGGAACGCGCATGCATGTGTGTGCATGTGCATGCGCCAGAGTGCTGGAAATCCCAAGACTGGCTGGCCAGCACACATTTTTTGGCTGGCCTGGTTTTTTGGCTGTTTTTCAGGCCATTTTAAGGCCGTTTTTTGGGCCGTTTCCAGGCCGTTTCCCAGGCTGTTTTCTGAGCCAAAAACAGCCTGGAAAATGCCCTGGAAATGGCCTGGAAAACGGCTTGTTTTTTGGCTGTTTTTCAGGCTGTTTTCCGCTGCTCCAGCGCTTTGAAGACCAGCTGGCCAGAAACCAGAAGAGCAGCTGGCGACGGCATCTGTGCCAGTGGTGGGTTTCAAATTTTTTTAATACTGGTTCTGTGGGTGTGGCTTGGTGGGCGTGGCATGGCTCGGTGGGTGTGGCTTGGTGGATGTGGCAGGGGAAGGATACTGTAAAATCTCCATTCCCTCTCCACTCCAGGGGAAGGTTACTGCAAAATCCCCATCCCCTCCTGATCAGAGGCAGAGAATAGATGGGGGCGGGGCCAGTCAGAATTTTTACTACTGGTTCTCTGAACTACTCAAAATGTCTGCTACCGGTTCTCCAGAACTGGTTAGAATCTGCTGAAATCCACCTCTGGTGTGCGCCCACAGAGAGGGCTTTGCATGCCATAGATTCCCATCACAGAGATAGACAAATTTCCATTCCTTTTTAAAAAAATAATGAGTGTAAATTTGCTTTCCTCCAGTCTTTGGGAACCACACTATTTCTTCAGGAGCTATTTGCATATAGAAAAATATACGTTAACTAAAATTAAATTGCACAGGAAGAAAAATGCCTGAATTTGCCAAGCTGATCCCAAGGTCAGCCACACCATTGGACGGATTCCCTCCACTAGTTCCCACATTATCGTATTACATATTTATTTATAAAAGTTACATGGCTGTCCATCTCAAAAAAATTGTCTCTGAGTGATGTAGAACAATTCATTAAAACCGTAAATGCCTGGAACAAACATCAATAAAAATATAAAAATCACAAGAGAGATAGGATGTCATTCATAGGGCCCTGCAAACTTGAATTCGTATACAGTAAATTCTGTTGTCCCAAAGGTGCTTTTTCAAAACTCAATTGGACTTTGTTTTTGCTTGGACATGTTTTGCTTCTCATCCAAGAAGCTTCTTCAGGTGAAACATCTTCAAGAAAAAACAAAGTCCAGTTGCCTTTTGAAAAAGCATCTTTGGGACAACCATGACCTGGATGCAGGGGTGGGATTCAAATAATTTAACAACTGGTTCTCTGCCCTAATGACCGGCTGGGTGGGCGTGGCCATGGTGGGCGTGGCCAGGGGCGTGACAGGCAGCACTTGGCCATTGTACCTCCCTGGGAGCAAAAACCGTTTTGGGCCTAGTAGGCCTGCCTGAAGCCTCCTGGGAGCAAAAATAGGCCATGGGGGAAGGGGGGAGCACCGCACCTCCACCATGCCCTGTTTTGGGTCTAGTAGGCCTCCCTGCACTTATCTGGGAGCCAAAACAGGGCACATGGGGACTTCTGGAAGGGGCAGGGAGGGGAAGGGAGGGGCCAGCCAGCAATTTAACAACCGGTTCAGCTGAAATGGTACAAACCGGTTGAATCCCACCACTGCCTGGATGACTGATAGACTCCATAGACTCTTTTATCTGTCTGGAGTTGCTACTCTATTCCTCTATTCTAATAGTTCAAAGATGGATAGCTTGGTCTTCATTTTCCTTCACAAAGGAATATTATATAGGAAGTATTAGCTGAGACATTCTGCCTTTTTACCATCACTTGCTACCCATTCATCTTCTTCTCTGTGCAACAAATCTACAATCTTTTGGGTTTTTTTTTTCTTTTCTGGCTATTTTGAGCATTTCTTGCACATTTCAATTTATTCTGCATTCTGCTTTTCTGATACAAGCCCTATGGTTTATGATCAGTGTCTTAGATTCTTCTTTGGTTATACACTCCCGCTTCCATTTCTATACACGTTCCTTTTCTTTTTAGTATTTTAGAAATCTCTGTGCATATCCACACTGGGCCTTTTTAACTTCGACTAACAGCCAAAGGCGCACAGAACGCTGTTACCTTCCTACCAAAGGTGGTTCCTATTTTTCTACTTGCATTTTTTACGTGCTTTCGAACTGCAAGGCTGGGACAAGTAATGGGAGCTCACCCCATTATGCGGCACTCGGGATTTGAACCACTGAACTGCCAAACTTTCGATCAACAAGCTCAGCATCTTAGCCACTGAGCCACCATTTCCCTTTTTGTCTTCCATTATTTTCTCTCTAATAAGAATTGTCACTGGAAGGCAAACTCATATGACTGCATCTCACTTATATTGGCCATAGAGAAAGCAATTATGTTTGGAAAAGTTAGTGGTAAAAGGAAGCCAGGCCACCAAAAAACATGATGGCTGGATGCCATCAACGTTGATACCAGCCAGAACATACAACAGCTCAAAGAAGTAGTTCAAGATTGGAAGATGTGGAGAGATTTGGACCATAGAATCACCAAGAGTGGACATGACTAAATGGATAACATCATCATCATCATTAGAAATTGTTTGCAACTTCAGTTTCAATATTTCATGTAGCTGTACAGGTGGTCCTTGACTTACAACAGTTCATTTAGTGACTGTTTAAAGTTACAATGGCACTGAAGAAAGTGACTTATGTGTTGTGACCCAGTAGTTGATATTAAATGCAAACCGTTCCAAAAAACAAGCAGATTTTATTAAAACAGCTGAGAATTAACTCATTCTCAGCGTATTCTAAATGAAATGAAAGCAAAGTCCTTAAAACACCAGTCTTTAGTTTATCTCTGACCTTGGGATAATTAGGCAAACTGCCGAAGGCTTTTCTTGCCAACAGTTCAGGAACAGAAGAAATAACTACAGCCAAACATGAAGCAATTCTCTCAAAGGTTGTTTTCCTGCAAACAGGTCAAGAGCCATTGCTGGTCTTTTAAGCCATATGGGAGGGGCCAATCATCTCTTGGCTCTACTCCCGAGTCATCCTCTCTGCTTTAGCTGCTCCTGCTTTCTGGCAGCTCTTCTCATACAGGCTCCTTCTGTTCCTCTGCCTCTCTACTGTCAGCCTCTGGAGACTCCGAAGTCCGCACATCACTCCCTGATGGCCCTGGCCCCATCTCTGCCTCCGACGCAGAGCCCTCATCCGGGCCTTCCCCAGCCTCCAGGACCTGCCCATGTTCTTCCTCAGCCTCATCGCTGTCAGCTCCGCAGGTTGCTGGCGGACCACAACATTATGATAGTTTTTCAGATTTATGACCTTTGCAGCATCCCCATGGTCATATGGTCAAAATTCAGACATTTGGCAAGGGCATTCATATTTATGACGGTTGCATTGTCCTGGTGTCCTGGGATCCCCTTTTGTGACCTTCTGACAAGCAAAGTCAATGGGGAATCCGGATTCACTTAACAACCATGTCACTAACTTAACAAATACAATGATTCACTTAACAACTGCAGCAAGAAAAGTCATAAGGCAAACTCACTTAACAAACGTTTCACTTAGCAACATACATTTTGGGCTCAATTGTGGTCGTAACTCAAGGGCTACCCATGTGTGGTTGCAATGGGATGGGAGAACAGCCTTGAGGGACAGAAGGGCCACAGCCTAGACAACAATCTGATAAGAGAAATATGAGTCCAAAGCAGGAATGTAATTTGAGTAAGCCTTTCAGAATTGACTTTCCCTAGTCTCTGGAATGTAAAGACTGGGAGGGGAGACATGATTTGAGACTTGCAAGATCCTATTACTGTAACCTTGTAATAAAAGTATGCTTTTTGTTTCCTGGTAAGACTTTGAAGGGCTGACAGTGGTTGTGCTGTTTCAGATAGTGAGTTATAGTATTTAGTTTATATATATAAGTCTCCTTAAGAGATTGCATTGTGGGAGATGTAAAGAGAGATTGCATTATGGGAAATGTAGTCCATTACATGTGACCACATCTGTGTGTCTGATTGGCCACTGAGGCTCTCTGCCTGGGTGCAGAACAAAGACCCGGCCATTTTGAACTACCACAGAAGAGAGCAGCATGCTTTCTGAACAGGGGGACAGAACTACCATCATTTTATACTAGGAAATGGGACAGATTATGAAATAAGGATAAATCTCACCATGACTTACCATGACTCATCACGATTGTAAGTCTATGATTTTTGAGGATACCCTAATAAACGATCTGTATGAAAACCTGTTTGCTAGAGTTTATCTGCCTGTTCCCAGTGGAGCCAGATGCCTGGGGAACAGAACAGTGGTTTTAGCAAGTACTCAACCACACTGGTCATGAACATTAATCCTTTTATGAATTAATGTTAATGTTTAAAACAATTTTTTAAAAGGCACACAAGATTATTAAGTAAGATGGAATTTTTAATGGAATCTGGGTCTAATCCTGACAGTGGGGGCAATGATGGAGAAGTTCTCTACAGGTAGGATTTTGTGGCATGATCACTCTCTCAATCTTGGAGCTGGCGCTACACCAGTAAACATTATTTTTTGTTATTGCCGCTGTTCTTAAGATTGATTCCAGGCAGAGAGATTTGAGTCCCAGCACTAATGCTGGTGTCATGACTCATATTTAAGATGATATGGATAGCAAGCGGAGAAATTTACTACTATTAAAAAAAACCCCACCCTTTTTATGACCCTGTAATCCCTTAATTTGGGTAGAGTCGGGGTAACTGGATGGAGCTGAGCATTTACTACCCGGATGCCCTTCCTGACACCTATATGGAGTTTGCAGCAGGCATTTTTTCTTTGCAGAGAGAGAGAAAAACATCTGTTGCTACCTAGGATTGAACTCTCAACCTTCCGAGTGGAAGACAAGCATCTTCACCACTAGGCCACCATGCCACTCTAGAAGTTTACTATTACTATTGTGTGAAATTGTGGTGGTGCCACGCAAACGGATTCTCAGCTATCGGTGCCAATCAATGCATTGATGGCGAGAGTATTTCTTTCCACTCTTCCTAAACATATTTGCCCCCTGCCAAACTATCTGGAAATGGCCTAATTCTCTTGAAATCCATTATCAAAATGATAAATTGTTCTCCTTATCTGATACCCAAAGATATCAATATGAGTCAAGAAACCATTGTTTTTCAGTTATACACAATTATCGCAATATCAAAAGGATGCACTATTAAACTTAGCGTAGATTAAAGAGGCAGGCATCTGGTTCAATCTCACCAGAGATGATGTGAGTAACATCCGGTACTAGAAAGGAATTGAGTTGAGTCTTAGAACTTATATAACACAGTTTGAGGTTGGCCCAGGCTGTATGATCTTCAGAGTTCAGATCCTAAGATAAAAAGGGTTGCAGGTTAGATCAGAAGTCAATGCCTGTGTATAAGGTGGGGTGGGGGATCTGCTTTGTACCAGAGACATAAGGGAATTAAGTTATTTTAAAAACTACAGTATACTCTGCCTCAAATCCACCCTCATCCATGTTCCTTGGATGTCTAAAGCCACCCAAAACCCATCATTGTCTTTTAGCTGTTGTTGTTAGGACTCCTGTGTGAAGCATTTGGGCTTCTAAAGGAATGATCTACATGCATGCCATTCACCAGCTGATCGATATTTTACATTTTGAACATTTTTTTAATCCATCTGGTTTCCAGTTTCTCTTGAATGGCAAACAGTCGTACCCAGCTTGCTGAGTTGAAAAGAAAAAACGGAGGGAAAACTATTTCCCAAATAATCTCAGTGTTCTTGATGAAACCGCTACTTGAGAAAGATCTATACTTTGATTTAGTAACGCTGTATTTAAAAATTATTACCAAATAGTTAGACCTATTACCAGTGGTGGTATTCATCCGGTTCTATCCGGTTCATGCGAACCGGTAGCGGCAACTGTGGGAGGCTCTGCCCACCCGCCCAGACTTCATCATCATATTCTGTTTTTTACGCTCTACGCACTTTTGTGAACCGGTAGCGAAGGTAAGTGGATATCACCCCTGCCTATTACCAAAACAAAGCTGTCTAATGCAACAGTAAATAACAGACATATGGAAGATTTGGTTTGCTCAGTTGAGGGACAGGCAGAAAACGCAGTTAGAAGAGTTAAAACTCTGCAGGAAGTTATATCCTTTTCGAAGCAGAAGATGCTTGCTTAGCACAAAAAACGTTTCTGCTCCACCAGAGCCCTTGTTGTGGAGGCAACGTGAAACGCATTTCCTTCCTCAATATTTAATTTAGTAACAGTTTAGCAACATACCATGAGATCCGCTTTGCTCTTTCCCTGTCTTATTTGACTTCCCCCCTCAACGTGGAGGGGGGAAAAAAGGGATCGCGTGGCTTGACTTTAAAGGCCTATCGTGACTAGGAAAGCCCAATGCTGGTAAAGAGAGTTGACAAAACTGGCCCGATTAGGATTCAACTCATCAACTTTACAAATAAGTTATATCATGGCCTGAGGCCACGTATTCAAGTAGAGGTTTCTATTTCAAGCATTGTTCTCACTGTTCCTGAGAAGAAACCGCAGGAGAAGTTGGCTGGCCCATTAGCCAAGTGAGTCACCTACCTTGGGCAGCGAACATTTTGAATGGGATGAGATCCCCCTCCCGAGCAATTTCCACCTTCCCAAACCAGCATCCAACGGTTACATGGCTTGCTTATTTTGGCCCACCCAGGATGCTTCATCAAATCCCATCAATCCTGGCTAGCTGGCTCAGTGGCTAAGACACTGAGCTTGTCGGATCAGAAAGGTCGGCAGTTCAGCGGTTTGAATCCCTAGTACAGGTCTCCGGCGTGAGCAGGGGGTTGGACTAGATGACCTCCAAAGTCCCTTCCAACTCTGTAACTGTTAAATCCCCTCTTTCTGGAGTTAGAGCCAATGGGGCAAGGAGCCAAATAATTCAGGCTGCATGTTTTAGCATGTATATCAAAGGTGCATTGCTTTTGTCCTTGGGTCTTTTGATGGAAGGAGATTAACAGAGCCAAGCGTCCCAACGATCTAGATTTTAAATTGTTTTTAAATTTTATATGTTATGTTTTTATCCTGGCTGTGCACCGCCCTGAGTCCCGCAGGAGAAGGGCGGTATAAAAATTTAAATAAATAAATAAATAAAATAAAATAAAATAAATAAATTTTAATTCTGCCTCAGCTACAGGAGCTCTCTGGGAAACCTGGGGCCAGTCCCTCCCTTTTTATACAAGAGACACAGTGGTGCAGTGGGTTAAAGTATTTTAATTTATAGAAGCTCAATAAACTGACCTGGGATCACTAAAGCTTAATCTACTTCATAGCTTGTGGTAGGAGGAAAAATGGAAAAGACAACCTTAACTCTAGTTTGGACTTCCTGAATGAAAAGAGGGATATAAATCAAAAGGAACAGGCCCTCATTCAAAATATGGCTTAGACAGACCTTGAGGTGATCCGAAGGTTCGATATTTTTCTCTTCAATGATGCCAGATTAATCTATTAAGCAATTATTCCTAGAGTGAATTTTGGTATTTTGGATTTCAGTTCAAGCTCCCATTTCCTTATTTATTCAAAAGAAAAAAACGAAAGAAAAAGTTAAAAACAAACAAACATTATATGGGTAGAATGTTGCTGTGAGAAGAAAATGTGTTGGGATGGAATGAGGAAGTTCAAATAAATATTTAGTCTCTGGTCCTGCTAGAGTCTTAGAAAGTCTGCTACCAAGCAGGACTATCACCAGTGGTGGGATTCAGCCGGTTCGGGGCAGTTCGAGTGAACCGCTAGTTAAATGGCTGACTGGCCCCACCCCTCCCCTCCCCTCCCCTCCCCTTCCAGAAGTCCCCAGGCGCCCCATTTTGGCTCCTAGATAAGTGCAGGGAGGCCTCCTAGGCCCAAAATGGGGCATGGGGGATGCAGTGTGCCCCCCCCCCGGCGGCCTGTTTTTGTTCCCAGGAGGCTGCAGTGAGGCCTACTAGGCCCACAACAGGGCACCGGGGGGGGGGCATCTCCCCGGTGGCCCGTTTTTGCTCCCAGGGGGGTGCAGGAGGCTGAGTGTTGCCTGGCCACGCCCACCATGGCCAACGCATCCCGACGATCATTAGGGGAGAGAACCGATTGTTAAATTATTTGAATCCCACCACGACTATCACTATGCTGCAGAAATGTTTTGAAAGGGCATCCGAGAGGCATCAGTGCAATGATGAGAACATTTTTTGTTTCATGAACTGGTTTACAGACAAAGAAGACTTTGTTCTATGTTGCTTGTAATGATATAAGATTCATCTTCTAAGAGAGCAGTCTTCCGTTTCTGGAATTTGGGGACAGAGAACACCTTTTGAGTCCATCATAAACAGGAAGATATCTCAAATTCCCCCAGACAATTATAAAATAATAGAATTGCAGAGTTGAAAGGGACCACAAGAGTCAACGAGTCCGATCCGCAGGAAAAGGTAGGTATTGCTAGGTATTGCTCTTCCCGTAGGAATACTGAAACAAAACACTTCCTTCCTATTTTGCATACCCTAGGTAGAAAAAGAATTCCAAAGTAAGAAATACTTTGGGAGGATTAAATCAAATACAGCATTGCCTATGATATGACTATGATATGACAGTCAATCCACTTGATATTTTTAAATACAGAATAGCGTTGGAAGGGAATTTGGAGGTCTTCTAGTCCAACCCCCTGCTCAAGCCGAAGTCCCTATACCATTTCAGACAAGTGGCTGTCCAGTCTCTTCTTAAAAACCTCCAGTGATGAAGTACCCACAACTTCTGAAAGCAACCTGTTCCATTGGTTGATTATTCTCACTATTAGGAAGTTTCTCCTTAATTCCAGGTTGCTTCTCTCTTTGGTTAGTTTCCATCCATTGTTTCTTGTCTTGCCTGCTGGTGCTTTGGAAAATAAGTTGACCCCCTCTTCGTTGTGGCAGCCCCTCAAATACTGGAATACTGCTATCATGTCACCCCTAGTCCTTCTTTTCTCTAGACTAACCAAACATAATTCCTGCAACCGTTCTTCATATGTTTTAGTCTCCAGGCCTTTAACCATCTTAATCGCTCTTCTCTGCACTTTTCCCAAAGCCACAACATCTTTTTTGCAATGTGGTGACCAAAACTGGATGCAGAATTCCAGGTGTGGCCTTACTAAGGTTTTATAAAGCGGTACTAATACTTCACGAGATTTTGATTCTATGCCTCTGTTTATACGGTAACAACTATCTTGCAGCCTTTCTAAGCATGTTGCTATACGTAATTTCTGGGTACAATTTAGATTCTGTTAGCCATGACTAAGTGCTACTGAAGCTAATGGGACTGAAGTTAGTCACCATGACTAATGTTCTTGTTGCTTTCAGTAGTCCTTTTTATGAATCACTTCCATTCCTTCGGCGCGAAGGTAGTGGCCCCAATCTGAGAGGAGCAGGGCCCTTTGCATTTTCATGACACTGTCAGATTCCAGAGCAAGCTGAAAATTAATCAGAGAAGATGGGGATTTCCTCTAGTGAGTGAGACATTCCCCCATTCAGCTCCAGAAAGAACCCTACAAGGCAGTTTTGTAACTATAAAACAAAATGGTAGCTACGAGGCCATTTTGCAGAATTCTCTATGGAACTACAGAGCTGGTGGGTTCCCACGGTTAAAAAAAAAACCCTGGCTTTCTCTGGCTTCCTTCAATTTTTCTCATCTGGTTAAAGTCAAGGAACCACGACTTCCTTTACAATTTCAGCAGGGCCTAGAAGAGGGTTTGTGCCATCACTTCCTTCTCCCCGTCATGGTTAGGTTGCTTTTTACTCTCTGCAAAAAGAGAGAATCACTTAATATGAAATCTCTATGGTCAAATGCAGTCTTCAACAGAGCAATGGGAGAAGACCTCCTATCCAGGGGTGGGGCTGCTGGGGGTCGCAGGGGTTCGGGAGAACCTCTAGCTAAGATTCTGTGCAGTTCAGAGAACCCCCAAATCCCACTCCTGGCTGGCCCCGCCCACCACAACCCTCCCCTCCCAGGAGTCCCCGCACGCCTGTTTTGGATGCAGGTAACTGCAGGGTGCGTGTGGAGGCTCAGGGAGGGCGAAAAACAGGCCTACTGGAAGTTTGGGAAGGCCGGGCCTCCAGAGTCTGGGGATGCCATTTTCACCCTTCTGGAGGCTCAAGGAAAGCCTCCGGAGCCTGGGGAGGACAAACACACACACACACACACACGCCGCTGTGGTGCAGGAGGCTGACTAGGCCATGCCCGCCATGGCCATACCCACCAAGCAACCAGGCAGAGAACCCCTTGCGAAAATTTTTGAAGCCCACCCCTGCTCCCATCCTCTCGTCTTGCCTGTGAACTTCCAACAAGAAGGAGGTTGACCAGATCAGAACAGGAAACATAAGTAGTCCTCAACTTACCCTGTTTTCCCCCAAATAAGACATCCCCTGATAATAAGCCCAATCGGGCTTTTGAGCGCATGGCAATTTTACACTTATGACCATTGTGGCGTCCCTGTGGTCACGAGATCAACATTTAGATGCTTAGCAACAGACTCATACTTACGACGGTTGTAGTGTCCTGGGGCCATGTGATCCTGTTTTGCGACTTTCAAAGTCAACGGGGAAGCCAAATTCACTTAACAACCGTGTTACTAACTTACCAACTGCAGGGATTCACTTAACAAGTGCGGCAAGAAAGGACCTAAAATGGGGCAAAATTCACTTAACGACTGTCTCATTTAGCAACAGTACTGTTGGGCTCAATTGTGGCCATAAGTCAAGGTCTGCCTGTAGATGGGTTTGGTCAGAACAATAGTTAAGATCACCTAGAGCAGGGATGTCAAACTCAATTTCATTGAGGGCCGCATGATGGTGTGGTTGACTTCGGGGGGCTGGACAGGCGTGGCCGACTGGGTGGGTGTGGCCAGCTTGATGCTACTCAGTGGGCATGGCTGCCTGGGTGGGCATGGCCGACTAGGGGCATGGCCAGTTTCACACCACCCCTCAAACTGTTGGCATGTTTCTTCTTTGCATTGGGTAGACTGGGCCGAAGCCACGCTGGCCCGATGTTTCCTCTTTGCATTGAATAGACCGGGCCGAAGCAACGTGGGCCAGCCCCTTATATTTTCCAGGATGGCCCCGCAGGCCGAATCTGACTACATCCAGCACATGGGCCTTGTGTTTGACACCCCTGACTCACGAGGGAATGATGGGGCAGGAAGTCATCCATTTGGTTTTTGGTATAACTATAGTCCTCAACTTACGACCACAATGGCTTTCTTCAAAAGGCAGCAAAGGAGTCACACAGTCTCCTGGTTTCTAGGCCGGTGCCTCAATCCTGACGCCGAACTTGCTCCCATACATTCATACACACATATCCATAGACACATCTATATACACGCCAACGCACCTATCTGCAAGGTTGGTGAACAACAGCCCAGATGGGATCACACTTTTTAAAACATTTCCCGAAAGGCATTTGTTTGCATAAGGAGGGGAGATATATAACTGGATAATATATTCAATTCTGCACAAATAATCTCATTCCATTTCATCTCCCTATGACAACCACAGGCTACCACATCGTCACGTGAAAAACTGGTGAGGAAAAAAAAATCCACAAATAGGCCTTTGACATGATTTACTGAAAGCACAGTGAAGCATCTAGCTATGGCAACATTAAAAAAAAAACAACGATAATCACACAAGATAATCATTTTTTTAAAAAAGAACTCTATAAATTCCATTGTTGGCTAATGCTTTTCTCAGCGCCAACTGAAATGTTACAGAAATGGTTCTTCGAAATTATTCACTAGGGCAGGGGTCTGCAACCTTAAACACTCAAAGAGCCATTTGGACCCGTTTCCAACAGAAAAGAAAACACCGGAAGCCACAAAACCCTTCCCGTGCCTGACTATTTCTTGAGCGGCCACAAAACTAGCATATGTACTTGAATTAAACGTTCTGTTTTCTTCTGAAACTTTTCTTTTCTTGGATTTATCCATGGATGGCCTACCAGGGATTGAAAAGCTCAATAAATCGCGTGCCAGCAGGTGTCGCACATTGGCGGTTGTGATGCATATTTTGAGTGACAGGGAGCTTCAGCAGAGGGGTGAAAGAGCCACATGCGGCTCCAGAGCTGCAGGTTGCCGACCCCTGCACTAGGCTGTAAGGGACAAAAATAGGAAGTGGGCGCACAGGTAAGGAAAATGCAGATAAGTCCTCAACATATGACCACAATTGAGTCCAAAAGTTCCATTGCGGAGTGAAACATTTGTTGAGTGAGTTTTGCCACATTTTACGACCTTTCTTGACACAGTTGTTAATTTAGTAACATGGTTGTTAAGTGAAACTGGTTTCCCCACTGACAGAAGGTCACAAAAGGGGATCACCTGATCCCTGGACACTGCGATCGTCATAAATATGAGTCAGTTGCCAAGCATCTGAATTTTGATCATGTGACCATGGGGATGCTACAATGGTCATAAGTGTGAAAAACGGTCACAAGTCACTTTTTTTCAGTGACGTTGTAACTTGGAATGGTCGCTAAATGAACTGTTGTAAATTGAGGCCTGCCCGTACAAAAATTAAGTTTGATTCTTTAATCTCAAAGTCTGAATTTTGTACTCATCAACCTTAGGTTCAGATGACTGAATTAATAATCAATGAACTGAATATACATTTTTGTAAATAAACATATAATATTTATTTTATAGTTTACTTGCTCTTTATATCAGCAACTGTAGCAAACTCAGTCCCACGTCAACAGAACGCTAGGAAGATTTATTCATATTATTGGCGGGTTGTTCAACTTCTTCTTTCCTCTCACTATTCCATAAAACCTTCTTCCATTCTGAAAACCTAGAAATTAAAAATTGCGATAAATTCAGGGGTGTGCTGCTGGGGGTTCACACAGCAGTGGTGGGTTGCTCCCGGTTCTGTCCGGTTCTTTAGAACCGGTAGTAAAAGCAGCGGGAGGCCCCGCCCACCCATCCAGACATCATAATTGATGATCTGCGCATGAGCGAAACGAGCTCGATCGCACGTTCCCATTACCAAACCAGTAGTAAAGGTAAGTAGAACCTACCTCTTGTTCGCAGGGGTTCGGGAGAACCTCTAACTAAGATTCTGTGCAATTCAGAGAACCCACAAATCTCACTCCTGGTTGGCCCCACCAACCCCACCCCGCCTAGGAGCCCCCACGTGGCCCATTTTGGATGCAGGTAAGTGCAGGTTGCACACGGAGGCTCAGTGAGGGTGAAAAATGGGCCTACCGGAAGTTCAGGAAGAGGGCCTCTCGAGGCTGGGGAGACCATTTTCACCCTCCCGGAGGCTCGATGCTCATCATGCCCCAGAAGTTTCAAGCCACGGTTTGTGTCCTGTTGTCTCAGATTTAACTAATCTGTCCTTTGAAAAATATAAGCAAAGTATAATCAGAACTAGATAACTTAGAATGGGGAAGGGGGCGTTTCTTTTTTCGCTATATACAGTAATTTATTAAAAGACTTTAAAAAGTAATATTCTTTTATACAATAGTAATATTGTATAGTTATATGGTGATGCACTTTAGATAGAATAGGTCCGTGATGGCAAACCTATGGCACGTGTGCCACAGGTGGCACGTGGAGCCATATCAGTTGGCACGCGAGCTCAGTTCTGGCACACATGCGCGCACCAGCCAGCTGATTTTCGGGCCTTCTGGGCCCACTGGAAGTCAGCAAACAGGCCATTTCCAGCCTCCGGAGGGCCTCCACGGAGATGGGGAAGGCCATTTTCGCCCTCCCTAGGCTCCTAGAAAGGCTCTGGAGCCTGGGGAGGGTGAAAAATGGGCCTACCGGGCCCACCGTACCATCACATGCCAAAAGCGAGGGAAGCGCGGGGGGGGGGGGCATGCACACATGCACGGGGTGGGGCGCATAGAATTATGGGTGTGGGCACACACACGCGCAACCCCCCTGCGCTCCCCTCACTTTTGGCACGCGATGGCAAAAAGGCTAGCCATAATTAAGATTTTCTAAGACTCAGAATAGAGCTGGAAGGGACCTTCGAGGTCTTCTAGTCCAGCCCCCTGCTCAAGCAGGAGACCCTATACTAGTGATGGCTAACCTTTTTGCCATGGCGTGCCAAAAGCGGGTGGAGTGCGGGGGGGGGGTCGCCTGTGCGTGTGCCCACATCCATAATTCTATGCCGCCCACTCCCATGCGCATGTGCCCGCTCACCCCGCTTTTGGCACGCGAGGGCACAGTGGGCCTGGTAGGCCCATTTTTCACTCTCCCCAGGCTCCAGAGCCTTTCTAGGAGTCTGGGGAGGGCAGAAAAGGCTTTTCCCACCCCACCCCAGAGGTGCTCCAGAGGCCAGAAACAGTCTGTTTCCTGACTTCCGGTGGGCCCAGAAGGCCCGAAAATCAGCTGGCCAGCGCACACGAGTGCCAGAGCTGAGCTCACGTGCCCACCGATATGGCTCCACGTGCCACCTGTGGCACCCGTGCCATAGGTTCGCCATCACGGCCCTATACCATTTTAGACAAGTGGCTGTCCAGTCTCTTCTCAAGAACCTCCAGTGATGAACACCCATAACTTCTGAAGGCAAAGTTGTTCCACTGGTTAATTAGTAGTCTCACTTTTAGGAAGTTTCTCCTTAATTCCAGGTTGCTTCTCTCCTTGGTTAGTTTCCATCCATTGTTTCTTGTCTTGCCTTCTGGTGCTTTGGAAAATAAATTGACCCCCTCCTTTGAAAAATAAATTGGGCCTGTCAAATACTGGAATACTGCTATCATGTCAGCCCTAGCCCTTCTTTTCTCTAGACTAGCCAAACCCAAATCCTGCAGTCTCCAGGCCTTTAATCACCTTCGTTGTTCTTCTCTGCACTTCTTCCAAAGTTTCAGCATCTTTTTTGTAATGTGGTGACCAAAACTGGATGCAGGATTCACGGTGTATAGAAAGGTAAATTGAAATATTTTAAGCAGGGTTTTTTTTAGATTTACAGTAATTGCAGCTAGTTAGTTTGGAACAGCTCCTCTTCCTTACTCTACGGTACATTATATAAAAAGATTTTTTCCCCTCTTTTGTAAAATAGTAACACAGTTTTACAGTATAACTGTGCAGTGTGTGTGCATGCAGGCGTTTGTGTGTGTGTGTAATGAATAATTAGTGGCTTTTTAAAAAATGTAAATTGCAATGCTTTAAAATGTTTTTAAAGATATAATTACAGTTAGGTAGGTAGAATGGGGTCTGTTTTACTCTATAGTCCATTATATAAAAGTTAGGGTTTTCCCCCCCTTCTTTTATAATAGTAATACAGTATAACTGTATTATTTATTACACATGGGTTTTTTTGAAAGGCAAATTTCAGAGGTTTTGAATAGTTGTGGGTTGTTTTTCCTCTTACTGTCAGAAAAATAAAATTTGCGTGGCATAATCAGAAGCAACCAGCAGTGTAACGTTTTGAGTAGCCTCCCACTATTCCCTTAAATCAGGGGTCTCCAACCTTGGCAACTTTAAGACTTGTGGACTTCAACTCCCAGAATTCCTCAGCCAGACAAGTCTTAAAGTTGCCAAGGTTGGAGACCCCTGTCTTAAATCATATGCCAAATATTTCAGCTTTTTATTGCCTGGCGTGTCTCATCAAACTCAATCCATGGTCATCAAAGATATAGTGCTGCTATATTTCTCAACTCCTATGTTCTACTAAAGGGGTAGCCTTGTGGGTAAGTGATACTAATCCTGTACATGTGGTCCCCTACTAACAACAGTTCATTTAGTGACTGTTTGGAGTTTTTTTTTTAATTTGATTTATATGCCACCCTTCTCCAGAGACTCAGGGCGGCTTACAATGCGCTAAGCAATAGCCTTCATACTTTTGTATATTTATACAAAGTCAGCTTATTGCCCCCACAAACTGGGTCCTCAATTTACCTACCTTAGAAAGGATGGAAGGCTGAGTCAACCTTGAGCCTTGGTGAGATTCGAACCTGCAATAATTGCAGGCAGCTGATGTTAATAACAGGGCTTTAGACCACTGTACTATCCAAGGCTCTTCCAACGGCACTGAAAAAAAGTGATTTATGGCTATTTTTCACACTTACAACTATTGCAGCATTCCCATGGTCACGTTATCAAAATTCAGGTGCTTGGCAACTGACCCATATTTGTGACCATTACAGTGTCCCAAGGTCATGTGATGCCCTGTTGCAACCATCAGACAAGCAATGTCAGTGGGGAAGCCAGATTCACTTCACAACTAGGGTTACTGTTGTGGCCCGTCAGCGGCCTGTGCGGATTGTAGTGATTCTGACAGCAAGGAGGCTGCTGTATTGTTGCGCCAGCAGCCGGTGCAGCTGGCACTCGAGTAGGACAATGAGGAGGCTGGAGAAGATGTGGTGCCAGAGGCAGGGATTCAGCCAGGGCCTTCAGAACCTCCAGAAGCTCCCTTAAGTGAAGAGGACGAAGAGGAGGAGCCTCTTCTCGATGCACAGGCGCACAGAGTGGCCAAAAGGCAGGAGTGGCTCCTCAGGAGGAGGTCTCCTCGAGAGTAAGGCTTGGGGCTAATTGGCCACCCCCTTAGCCTATGTAAGGAGGAGCACCGACTGAAGCAATTTGTAGGGAACAACTTTAGTTCATTTTACTTTGCGTCTGGATTCTCTGCAAATTGCTTCTGGGCTTTCTGCCAACCTTAGTAAGATTGTGATTACTTCATCTTTGGTTTCTTGTAGGCTGTTAAGAAAGTTTATTAACAGCCTTTGTTTTGAAAAAGACTGAGTTATTTTAGTAAATTAAGTTTTGTACAAACTTTGTGTGTGCTGTGTTCTTTGGGACCCGTAGCTGGGGCAGAACAGTTACTAACTTCACAACTGCAGTGATCCACTTAACACTTGTGGCAAAATGTAACTGTAACAACCGTATAATGAAACAAAACTCACTTAACAACTGCCTCGCTTAGCAACAGAAATTCTGGATTCATTGGTGGTATTAAGTCAAGGGCTACTTTTAGTCAAAATGGGGGCCTTGAAAATCCAAAAGGAAATATTTATATACTTGGGCAAATTCCAAAGTTTGCAAAAGTATATCAGGATATTTTTTATAGTTGACCTAAAGTTGATTATGCTGACTGCATAGTTAGATACTTTTTCTTGTTTTAATATTTTGTTTTAATATTAAAATATTAATTTTAATATTGTTTTAATATTTTTAGGAGCCTGAGTGGCGTAGGAGGCTAATTCCTCTACTAAAGCAGCATTTAACATCCAGCTGCCTGCAATTACTGCAAGTTCAATTCTCACCAGGCTCAAGGTTGACTCAGCCTTCCATCCTTTCTAAGGTGGGTAAAATGAGGACCCGGTTGTGGGGGCAATAAGCTGACTTTGTATAAAATATACAAAAGTATGAAAGCTATTGCTTAGTGCATTGTAAGCCGCCCTGAGTCTCCGGAGAAGGGCGGCATATAAATATAAATTTAAAAAAAAAATGTAATCTTCTTAAATATTTTTTAAAGGAAGGTGAAAACTGACACGAATGAACCTAAAGAAAGAAAGTGCAAGGAATCAAAGAGAAAGCCAAAAGTGCAAGAAAAGGAAGGAAAGTAAAAGAAAAATAGAAAAAAAAAACCAAAGAAAGATACAAAGGATAGCTTCTGATCTTCTTTACAGCATTTATAAATGCAATCCATGGTTACAATTCAACTTCTTTCTTTCTATAATGTATCCTATCTAATCACCCAAACCATAAATCATAAACCATTACATGTATCAGGCAGAAATAATCTAAAAGGGTTTCTAGGCAGCAAATAATACAGTATTTTCTCTGATCAAGGAAGTCAATTTAGCCATCTCAGCAAGTTCCATTGTCTTTTCACTAACCATCCACTCCATTGTGGGTAATGCTGATGTTTTTTTCCCCATCTTTGGGCGCATCTATTTTTAATAGCCTGCCTACTCACGAGCAAACTCAGACAATGCAAAAAACGGGAGATGAGGGCAGAATAGGAAACTCACACAAAATGTCCCTTTCACAAGGTTTCCACCTTTACCTTCCCAGTCTCTAGGAATGCTATCAATGTGTTTCATCTCTGAGGTAAGTCCCTGCCAGGGGCATTGTTCACTTGACATAAATCATGCTTCTTCTCAAAGTCAGCGTGCCCACACGGTTTATTCTGCAGATGATGTCATTTAATTGCTCTAACGTGTGAGCTCACACTCATTCTCAAGGTAAACAATGCATTTCCTGTTGGAGAACCTGATTCCAGGTTGTGATAAGCCAAAGGGAATCTCAACCCACGGAACTCTCGGCGACATGAAATGGCTCTCTGCCCGGCACGGTTTTAAAATTGCCCTCCGGGACGTGACATTATTCGGGATTTTCCTCCACTGGATTCTCATTCTCTCTCTCTCTCTCTCTCTCTCTCCCCCCTTCCTGTTCTCTCCCTCTCCCTCTCTTTCCT
>WNWU01000121.1:1510941-1531837 GCA_012654045.1 Ptyas mucosa | reverse complement strand
TCTCTCTCTCTCTCTCTCTCCTTCCTTTTCTCTCTCTCCCTTTTCTCTCTCTCTCTCTCTCTCCTTTCTTCTCTCTCCTTCCTTTTCTCTCTCCTTCCTTTCTCTCTCTCTCTCTCCTTCCTTTTCTCTCTCTCTCTCTTTTTCACCCTGCCTCTTTCTTCCACCCGAAAACAAAACGGCCCTGCTATTTTTAGATTCCAGATTTTCCCAGCCAAGTGATGATGCAAACTCGGAGTTCAATAACTGCTCGGGCGTGTGTAACGCCGATGGGGACGATCAGAGGCGGAGGCAGGAGGCGAGGAGCCGGCCGGCCGGGCGTCCTGGGTGATTCAAACCGGTTATCTCCCTGCAGGACGCCCCATCTCCCGCTTCTCGTTCTCGCTCGCCTACAAGAAGCCATCGAAGCCCAAATTGGGAAGAGGAGCGAAGCCGGCCGCTTCGTTTTTCAGGGGAAGTTCCCCGATCTGCGACGAAACCCGCTGATTTCAGCGCCACCAGCTGGATCGGCTCCGTCCCAGTCGGAGCCTCCGCGTGGGCGTTGGAAAAAAGGGCCCCGGAGCCCCGGCTCGGCTGCCGAAAAGGAACCTCCTGCGCTCGTGGGGGATTCCCCTCCGTGGGGAAATCCTGGGGAACCCACCCCTCATACAGCTCTAGAGGGTCTTCGCTTGGGGGGGGGGCTAAGCGGAGGATGGCATCTTGCTGCTCTTTAGGATCCCTTCCTTTCAGATTACAGGCAGTCCTCGATTTACAACAGCTCTTTAAGTTACCGTTTAAAGTGACACTGGAAAAAAAAGCGAGGTGACTGTTTTTCAGACTTACGACCCGCTGCAGCCCCTCTATGGTCACGTGATCAAAAGCAGCTTGGCAACGGACTCATATTGATGACATGTCCTGGGAGGTGGGTGGGGTGTCAGGTGATCCCCTTTTGCGACCTTCTGACAAACAAAGTCAATGAGTGAGCCAGATTCACTGAACCGGGTTTTTTTTGTTTTGTTTTTTAATTTGATTTATATGCCGCCCTTCTCCGGAGACTCAGGGCGGCTTACAATGCATTAAGCAGTGCGTTAAGCAATAGCCTTCATACTTTTGTATATTTTATACAAAGTCAGCTTATTGCCCCCCCCCAAACTGGGTCCTCGTTTTACCTACCTTAGAAAGGATGGAAGGCTGAGTCAACCTTGAGCCTGGTGGGATTTGAACTTGCAGTAATTGCAGGCAGCTGATGTTAATAACAGTTAATAACACTGCTTTAGTCTGCTGAGCCACCAGAGCTCTTCTGCGAATAACCGTGGCAAGAAAGGTTGTAAATTGGGGCAAAACCCACTTAACACATTTCACTTAGCAACTGTGGTTGTAAGTCAAGGACTACCTGTACTGGGGGGGGGGGGGGAACATTCCTATTTTGCATTCATTCACTCAGATTAAAACCAATCCGTTTTAGCATCCTGCAAAGCAAGGCTATTGTTATTAAGTGACACTTGCATCTTCTGTACAGGTAGTCCTTGACTAATAGATCATTTAGTGACTGTTTAAAGTTACAGTGGCGTTGAAAAAGCTGATTTATGACTGTTTTTCACGCTTACATCCATTGCAGCATCTCTATGGTCACATGATCAACAGCTGCTTGGCAGCTGACTCATTTATGGCGGTTGCAATGTCCCGGGGTCATGTGATCACGTTTTGTGACCACCTGACAACAAAGTCAATGGAAAAGCCAAAATCACTTAACAACCATGTTATTAATTTAACAATTGCAGCGATTCACTTAACGTCTTGCTTAATAAGAGAAATTTTGGGCTCCATTATCGTAAGTCGAAAACTGCCTGTAATTTCTCACTGTGTGGTATAGATGATGGATTACTACTTTCAATATTGCAATCTTTCAATAAAACGTTAAAAATCTTTTCCTCCTTTTTTCTCTTTGGCTGATTTCAATTTACATCTTTTTCTCATCAAGGCAATAGATGGCATTTTTATCATACGAGTTTTTTTCTCAGGTACTTCCAGCATTTTATTATTACTCACTTGGCAGTCGTCAATAAAATCATAATGGTCAGAAATAACTGTACAACACTAGCGATATATGTTAATTTTGTTTTTACCTTTTTTTCATGGCAAGTGGAATTCCAGGACAATTGCACTATATTCAATATATTTATATGTAAACAATAAATATATATATATTTAAAGATCATAATGATAATGCCCTTCCCAGATCCTTGGGATGGATTTGATTGGTGGATAAAAATGACAAATCCAGTCTAAACATCTAGCTTTCTATGTGTCCAACCAGAGAATAGTATGTTAGAAGACCAATAAAACAGAAGAGAAAGAATTGGGGAAAAAAACCACGAAGTATCAAGGTCTGAAAATCAAAGTTGAAAGATTATGCATAAATTGGCCACAGTAACAGTAACAATAACAAGAGTTGGAAGGGACCTTGGAGGTCATCTAGTCCAACCCCCTGATCAATGCAGGAGACCTGTACTAGGGATTCGAACCGCTGAACTGCCGACCTTTCTGATTGACAAGCTCAGTGTCTTAGCCACTGAGCCACCTAATCAGGCATTTTTGAGGGTGGGGGACCATGATGGTCCCAAGGGTTATTCATAAACGGGGTGCCAGAACAAGAAACTTTGGACAGTACCACTAAATCTGCACATTGATAAAATTTATGCCTGTCAACTGCAAAAGGCCATAGTGCTTGGAACTGCACATTTATGGAGATTTTCAGTCATCTAGGTCATGGTGCTATTTTTTTTCAAGAGGCAACTGGACTTTCTTGTTTTTCTTTGGAGACGTTTCACTTCACATCCAAGAAGCTTCTTCAGCTCTGACTGGATGGCGGGGGAATGGAAGGATTTATACTCCTTGCAGACAGTTGGTCATTTGCATCCTTTTAGAGAATCATTGAGGCCACTTGGAGGTTTATCTGTGTCCTCAGGGTCACCTGAGTAGTGTAATGAGTGTGGAGACTTGGAACTGTTGAAAGAACTGTATTGTAGATTGGAGATAGATGATAGAATTGCATATATAATTGCCCAGAATTGCTGTAACAGTGAGACGAGTGGCATATAAATTTAATAAATACACAAATACAGGGAGTCCTCAACTTACGACCACAACTGAGCCCAAACTTTATGTTGCTAAGTAAGACAGGTGAGTGAGTTTTGCCCCATTTTGTTAAGTGAATCATTGCAAATTAGTTAAATTAGTAACACCATTAAGTGAATCTGTCTTCCCCTTTGACTCTGCTTGTCAGAAGGTCACGGAGGGGGGATCACATGATCCCAGGACACTGCAACACGTTATAAATATGAACCGCTTGCCAAGCATCTGAATGGAAATCACATGACCGTGGGGATGCTGCAACGGTCATAAATGTGAAAAATGGTCATGAGCCACTTTTTTCAATGCTGTTGTAACTTCGAACGGTCACTAAACAAACTGTTGTAAGTCAAGGACTATGCGTATATATAATATTCTATGCTGATACATTACAATATCCTAGGCTCTTGGGAAGAATCCAGGATGAATGGAGGCCAATCCCAGCTGAAGAACTGAGTGCTCATTTTTTGTATATAATGATATCAGTCAATTGCAAAAGGCAGCTTTACTTGGAACAGCTTACATCCTGTGGGGATGCTTTTAACACCATCAAGCAGCAACATTTCCCTATCCTAGGTCCTAGGGAAGGACTTGATAGCTGAATAAAAATGCCAAATCTCCAGCCTAACCATCTGGCTGACTGTGTGACCAATCATAATAATAGCATAGTATTTCAATTTTAGTCAAGGCTATGGTTTTCCCAGTTGCAATGTATGGATGTGAAAGTTGAACCATAAGGAAGGCTGAGAGCCAAAGAATTGAGGCCTTTGAACTATGGTGCTAGAGAAGACTCCTGTGAGTCCCTTGGACTGCAAGGTGATCAAACCGGTCAGTCCTAGAGGAGATCAACCCTGACTGCCCTTTAGAAGGCCAGATCCTAAAGATGAAACTCAAATACTTTGGCCCCCTAATGAGAAGGAAGGACTCACTGGAGAAGAGCCTAATGCTTTGAACGATTGCAGGCAAAAGAAGAAGGGGACGACAGAGAACGAGGTGGCTGGATGGAGTCACTGAAGCAGTCAGCGTGAGCTTAAATGGACTCCAGAGGACGGTAGAGGACAGGAAGGCCTGGAGGAACATTGTCCAGGGGGTCGCGATGGGTCGGACACAACTTTGCAACTAACAATTTGCATTTTTACCTGGAAATAATAACCAAGAGCCTAACTACAGGTAGTTTTGGTGCACAAACACTTGTGCAGTAGCTATTTGAAGTTACAAAGGCACTGAAAAAAGTGTCTTATAACCATGTTTCACATTTAACAACCATTGCAGTATCCCGCTGGTCAGATGATCAAAATTCAGGCGCTTGGCAACTGACTCATATTTACGACGGATTACAGCCTCTCAAACTCAGGTTGCCAAAATTTGGTGGCCAACAGAAATATGATTTCCCTCCAAAACTCATTTAACAACTAGCTTGCCTAACAATTTTTGGGCTCAACTGTGGTCATACGTTGAGGATGAGCTCTATACTTTCTCTTAATCATTGATGACTAATTCATGCCATTCCTTCAAGTCCCATATCTCCAAATTTGCTAATTTTGGAACATGGGCACCCTACGCTTAAAAAGCCACAGTTTCCTTGTAACCCTTGTAACATTGATTTGGGTTTATTTTTAGTACGCATGAAAATGTTTATTGGGGGATCATGGCAACAATGCAAATTTCAGCCTGTTCTCTTGTATAGTTGTGGAGAGGGAACTTAGCGATGAGTTTCCCTACCTTGTCCTGACATGACCAGAGTGTGGATAATATCATCAGTAAGGTCAAGGCATGCTGTTTCTGGTGAATATGGCCAAAGTTTTCTGGAGTAGAAAGGCAGGCCAAAATTCCTGTTGTGGCTTTCCCACCTGTGTTGTGATCATTTTAATGCACCATGGTTTTCATTTTGTACAGCTATCTCTTACCAATTCTGAGCCAAGTGGAAGGGAGATAAATGATTCGTATTATTGAGGGAATCCAAACTAATGACTGTTCTCCGGTAGAAAGCTGAGGCTATTACATATCGATGATCATGAACGTGATGGCCCCTTCAAACACGGTGATTCTAAAATATCATGAAGTCTTTTGGTCACTGCTGAAGTTCCCAAATAGGGAAGTCTCCATAAAACCAATGAATGGAAAAAACACATTCAAACACTTCACTAAATGTGAAGCTGTGGGTCAGCTGATTGCAGAAGTCTTGATATATGTCCTTTTCTCCATACCAGCAAACTTGTGGGTAGCTTCAACAACAGCAGCAACAAATAACAATCTTGGTGCTTCTGTAATTCTGCTTCCCCTTTTAACAAGGAAATGAAACATTGCTCTCCTCCTGAAGTCAATATTTATTTTTGGGCAAATATTCCACAGTTATATTAATAAAGTAGCTTTCGCAGAGCTACCTACGGTTTGAAAAACCCTCGCGGGAGAGGAACCAGCAGTCAGATAGAAATTGCAGGTAGTCCTCAACTTATGACCACAATTGAGCCCAAAATTTATGTTGCTGACGTTTGTTATGTGAGTTTTGTCCCATTTTACGACCTATCTTGCCACCGTTGTTAAGTGAATCCTTGCAGTGGGTAAGCGAATCCGGTTTACCCATTGATTTTGCTTGTCAGAAGGTCGCGAAAAGTGAACACGTCGGGGGGGGGGTTCTACTTACCTTTACTACCGGTTCGCAGTGGGGCCGCACGCACGCTCTTCTGCGCATGTGCAGAAGCGTTTTGGTGACATCGGGGTCAGTGGGCAGGGCTTCCCGCCGGTTTTACTACCGGTTCTATAGAATCAGTGCGAACCGGAGGCAACCCACCACTGGAACTGGTGACCCCAGCACACTGCAACTTTCATAAAGGGGAATCAGGTGCCAGCTGTCTGCATTTTGATAATGTGACTATGGGGAATGCTGCAACAGTGGTAAGTGTGAAAAACGGCCATAAGTCACTTTTTTCAGTGATGTTATAACTTTGAACGGTCACTAAATCAACTGTTGTAAGTCAAGGACTACCTGTATAGATCAATGTAGAGGAAATTAGCGATAACTAACTACCTTCCTACAGTGGCCACTATTAATGAGCTAATAATTAGAATAGAATCAGTGGTGGGTTTCAAAATCTTTTACTACCAGTTCTGTGGGCGTGGCTTGGTGGGCGTGGCATGGCATGGCATGGCTTGGTGGGAGTGGCTTGGTGGGCATGGCAGGGGAAGGATATTGTGAAATCTCCATTCCCTCCCCAATCCAGGGGAAGGTTACTGCAAAATCCCCATTTACTCCCAATCAGCTGGGACTCGGGAGGCAGAGAATAGATGAGGTGGTATTTACCGGTTCTCTGAACTGCTCAAAATTTCCCACTACCGGTTCTCCAGAACTGGTCAGAACCTGCTGAAACCCACCTCTGAATAGAATAGAATGGAATGGAATGGAATGGAATGGAATGGAATGGAATGAAATGGAATGGAATGGAATAACTTTATTGTCACTTTTGGTATACATTAAAATGAAATTTCATTGCATACAGCTCTCAATATACACTATACACTACATAAACATGACAAAACAAACAAAGAAAGAAAGAAATACAAAAGTATGCATATACTCTCATATATTATATGACTCAGAGAAACAACATAGTCTAGTTAGGAGGTATACATGAACATGGCGAGAAAAACGAATTTTGCAAGTTTACCAGACGGATGGCATAGGGAACAAAGCTGTTACAGAATCTGGTAGTCTTGCTAGAATTACTTTGAAACCTCCCCACAGAGGGGAGCAACAGAAACAGACCCTAAAGTGGGTGTGTGAGGTCTCTAACAGTGCTTTGAGCTCTAAGCACATAGCGCTTATAAGCAGTATCCTGAATAACAGGAAGTGTGTTTCCTATACTCTTCTCAGCTGTCCTTACCACTCTCTGTATGGACTTTCTATCTGAAGCACTGCTGCCACCAAACCAAACAGGGATGCAGAGATATTGACCTTGAGGAAATATCCAGGAACCATTACCTGGACAAAAAGGGCTGAATTTTTTTTAATCTCTGAGAAGTAAGGTAACATTCAGAAGCAGTTTGGGACGATGCCTCCCTAATCTACAGGAGTATAGGAAGAGTGAGGTGTATAGGACAATCAGATAATAACACCATTCTCTTATGTCCAATTTCTATAAAACTAATTCTAGTCATCTGGTGGATCTGATTTATTGATCTGGTTTACCTTTTAAGGCTGCCATAATTAATACAATACAGGTAGTCCTCGACTTACAACAGTTCACTTAGTGATCATTCAAAGTTACAGCGGCATTGAACAAAGTGACTTAACGACCATTTTTCACTCTTATGATCGTTGCAGCATCCCCATGGTCACATGATTTAACATTCGGATGCTTGACAACTGACTCACATTTATGACAGTTACAATGTCCCCGGGTCATGGGATCCCCTTTGGCGACCTTGTGACACGCAAAATCAATAGAGAAGCCAGATTCACTTTACGACCCTATTAGTATTTAACAACTGTAATAATCCATTTAACAAATGTGTCAAGAAAAGTCATAAAATGGGACAAAACTCACTTAGCAATATAAATTTTGGGCTCCATTGTGGTCGTAAGGTGAGGACTACCTGTATATTGTAATTGAAACAATATTTTAGTCTGTTTTAGTCTATGGGTTAATATGTCAAGTATATCGTAATATTGGTTTCTCTTTAATCTAAGAGATTTTCTGTTTCCTTTATTATTTTTCTATTTCAATGTTTTTGCTTTATACAATCTTGAGTTCTCAAGCTGAACCGAAAGGGAGCATATACATTGAGTGAAAAAGGACTAAGTAAACCAGTAAAGCAACCACATATAACAAATTACAGATCAGCAACTTTGCAGTGAAATTTATTTCGTTTTCCCCAGAGTTAGTCATCTTGAAATCTAGATAATAAAGCAGCACGGCAGGAATGGGAGAGGTGAAGGGACCCGCCATCTGAAGGAGGCCAAGCTGAGAAAAGTTGGATTACAAAAATGTATTAAATCAACACGAAACAAGGAAAATAATGGCGGGGGAGAAGAAAGGGCATTGTTCCATCCCACGACTTCAGTGGCTATCCTTTTCACTCTAGAAATAGATCATTTTGGGGAAATAATCAAGATATGACTTTCTAACCAAGTTTGCTGATTCAGTACTTCCATCTTCCTTTACCACAAGCCTCCACCACTGTTTCAAGATGATGAATGGGACAGTATATTTCTAGGTCTATACCTTATTTCCATTTCATTTCATTTTATTATTTCATTTCATTATTTCATTTTATTATTTTACTATTTCATTTTATTTCATTTAATTTTTTCATTTTTTCATTTCATTTCATTTCATTTCATTTTATTGTTTTATTTTATTTCATTTCATTTCATTATTTTTTTTATTATTTTTTTATTTTATTTTATTTTATTTTATTTTATTTTATTTTATTTTATTTATTTCATTTTTTAACTTTTATACCGCCCTTCTTCTTTCGGACTCAGGGCAGTGAACAGCCAAAATAAAACATTTGTACATAAAAGTTAAAATACTTATTTAAAATAAATTATATAAAATTTGGCCCATTAATTTAAAATATTTCAATTTAAGATCAATGTCAATTTAAAACCGAGATAAAATCAGGCCAGCCCGGCTAACTGGAAGAGGTGAGTTTTTATTTTATTTTATTTTATTTTATTTTATTTTATTTCTTTCTTTTCTTTTCTTTTCTTTTCTTTTCTTTCATTTCATTTCTTTATTTTATTTTATTTTATTTTATTATTTTATTTTATTTTATTTTAATTATTATTATTTATTTATTTATTTTATTTTATTTTTAACTTTTATACCGCCCTTCTCCTTTCAGACTCAGGGCGGTGAACAGTTAGAATAACATACATATAATGTGAAATAAAAACAATATAATAATAATAATAATAATAATAATAATAATAATAATTTAATTTGTATCCTGCCCTTCTCCCAGAAGGGACTCAGGGCGGTGGACAGCCAGAATTAAAATACATACAATACAAAAATTAAGATAAATTAAAAGATATTAAATCGATCGGCCTCCCAATTTAAAACCCCAAGTCTATAAAATTCAAAATCCCGATTTAAAACCATTTAAGCTAGGCCGGCTTGCTGGAATAAGTAAGTCTTCAAGGCTTTGCGGAAGGTCCGAAAGTCCGGGATCAGTCGTATTCCAGGAGGTAGCTCATTGCATAGGGCGGGTGCCCCCACAGAGAAGGCTCTCCCCCTGGGGGCCGCCAGCCAACATTGCTTGACTGACGGCACCCTGAGGAGGCCCTCTCTGTGAGAGCGTATTGGCCGGTGGGAGGTTATCGGTAGCAGCAGGCGGTCTCGTAAGTACCCTGGCCCTAAGCCATGGAGCGCTTTAAAGGTGAGAACCAATACCTTAAAGCGCACCTGGAAGACCAACGGGAGCCAATGCAGCTCGCGCAGGAGAGGCGTTACATGGGAGCGCCCCGTCGCTCCCATAATCACCCACGTGGCCACATTCTGAACCAGTTGGAGCCTCCGGGTGCTCCTCAAGGGGAGCCCCATGTAAACCCCAAATTGGTTTAATTATTTAAAATAATTAAACCAATTTGGCTCATCAGTTAAGATCCTCAGCATAGAATTTAGACAATTTGAAAATTTATGCCAGCCCGGCTTGGTGAAACAGAAAGGTCTTCAGGGCACGACGGAAAGTACAGAGATCTGGGATCATTCGTATCCCTGGAGGTATCCTGTTCCAAAGGGCAGGTGCCCCCACAGAGAAGGCTCTCCCCCTGGGAACCACCAGTCGACATTGCTTTACTGATGGCACCCTGAGGAGGCCCACTCTGTGGGAGCGTACTGGTTGGTGGGAGGTTATCGGCAGAGAGGGCGCGCAACTTGGGCGTCCTCCTGGATTCACGGCTGTCTTTAGAGGAGCATCTGACGGCCATGACCGGGAGGATTTTTCATCAGGTTCGCCTGATTCACCAGTTGCGTCCCTTTCTGGATCGGGACTCGTTACACACGGTCACTCACGCCCTCGTCACCTCTCGCCTGGACTATTGTAATGCTCTCTACATGGGGCTCCCCTTGAGGAGCACCCGGAGGCTCCAACTGGCGCAGAGTGTGGCCGAGTGGGTGGTGATGGGAGTGACGTGGCGCTCCCATGTTACTCCTCTCCTGCGCGAGCTGCACTGGCTCCCGGTGGTCTTCCAGGTGCGCTTCAAGGTGTTGGTTACCACCTTTAAACCGCTCCATGGCTTAGGACCCAGGTACTTACGGGACCGCCTACTACCACCAATAGCCTGAGTCCCCTCGGGGAGAAGGGCGGTATATAAATCTAATAAAATAAAATAAATAAATAAAAAATATTGGTTGCAGAAGGTTTTTATTTTATTTTAAAATAAAAGAGCCTTGGATAGTACAGTGGTCTAAAGCACCCTGTTATTAACACCAGCTGCCTGCAATTATTGCAGGTTCGAATCTCACCAAGGCTCAAGGTTGACTCAGCCTTCCATCCTTTCTAAGGTAGGTAAATTGAGGACCCAGTTTGTGGGGGCAATAAGCTGACTTTGTATAAATATACAAAAGTATGAAGGCTATTGCTTAGCGCATTGTAAGCCGCCCTGAGTCTCCGGAGAAGGGCGGCATATAAATCAAATTTAAAATTTTTTTTTTATTATTTTGTTTTGTTTTGTTTTGTTTTGTTTTGTTTTGTTTTGTTTTGTTTTGTTTTGTTTTGTTTTGTTTTGTTTTGTTTTGTTTTGTTTTGTTTTGTTTTGTTTTGTTTTATTTTATTTTATTTTATTTTATTTTATTTTATTTTATTTTATGCCACCCATCTCACTATGAAGCGTTTCTGAGTGGCTTGGCATGTCATACAGTAAGTAGCAGTATAAAACAATTAGGAGATTAAAAACACAAAGCACTGGGCATTAAGAGTGAAAACATTAAAATTAGAACAAACTGGGTAGAAAGGACCAATGCATCTATGGGATGGAGATGGGATCTCCTAATCTACTAGCAACCTCCAGAATAGGATGGTCTCATCGGTGTTCAGGCCCTTTCAGAAAGCCAAGAGGATGGGAGCAGATCTCACCTCGAGGGACACATGCAACCCCATCCAGAACTAAAGATGATGCCTTTCCTTGGGACTGATTTGACCCCATTTCCTTCCTTTTGGCAATCAGTTCATTTCATGTAACAGTGGCATTACATGGACCACTCTAGGAGCTGCTATAACTATTTGTGCTGCTGCATTTTGTGCCAACTGTAGCTTCCAAATGTTCTCACCCATAGCTCTATTTCTTTCAAAGCCCTCTGTAACTGTTTCTTCACAACTTTCTCCATAACTGTCATGCCCTTGTCAGAGCCTGAATCTGCGGAGGAGGATGAGCCGGAGCTGGAGCCAATGGAGATCGAGGGGGCAGCTATGTTGGCTTCAGGGGAATGTGGGGACGAGGCAGACCAGGGCCCCTCAGGATTGGAACGGCTTGCTAGCAGGGAGGAACGGGGGCAGGATGTCCGAGAGAGGGCAAGAAGTGGAAATGAGGAGCGACGGAGCTCAGATGATGATCAAGGACCGCCCCCTCTTGATCCCTGAGCACAGAGAGTGGAGAGAAGGCAGGAACAGCGCAGGCTGACCTGACAACTCAGGAGGAGCCCGTCCCGCCCTCTTCACAAGGCACACTTGGGGACTGAGATTTAAGGAGATGCTGTGGGAAGGGGCATTTTTCGGGAACAAACGCTGAATTGGTAGAGTTTTGTGAGCTGTTGCAGACATCTGGCGTTTGCAAGGCTGCTTGTCTTCTTCCTTGCCTCATGGACTCAGTGCTTTGTTCCTTGCTTCGTGGATTCATTTCCCTGTTCCTTTGCTATACTGGATTGCTCGCAGCCAGAGGCTGCTCTGTGTGTGTGTGTGAGCACTTTGCTCTGGGACTTGCCATGAACGTGGGAGCGTTTGGGGGACAGTTGGAGCATTAAAGGGGAATTTGAACTCTCAGCTGGCTGTGTGGCCTTCGTGCCTTGTCCCAGGTCATCACAATAACCTTCCCCTAAAGCAAAGGATGATGGTAGTCCAATGCAAGACCCTTGATGGAGCAGGACCTCTTTCAAGGCCGCTGGGACACCCTGGACAATGAGGTTTGACTTCTGTCTAGATCCAACTCTCAGACCATTTCAAGTAGGAGAGACAAGAGTGGCTTAGGTCCAGCGTATTTGCAGGATCATCTCCTACCCGCCTCCCACCGCCCTGTCCGCTCTCACAGGGCTGCCCTCCTTAGGGTACCGTTGGCCAGACAATGTTGGCTGGCGACGTCCAGGGATAGAGCGTTCTCCATGGGCGCCCCTGTCCTCTGGAATGAGTTACCCACCGAGCTTCGCACGGCACCTGATCTCCACTCCTTCCGTCGGGGCTTAAAGACCTGGCTGTTCCAAGAAATGGGCTGATGTAGATCCTTGGGTTTTTCTTATTTGATTGCCGTTGTTTTAACTGGGTTTTATCATTTTGATATTTTATTGTTGTATGTTTTTAACTTGTGTTCGCCGCCCTGAGTCCTTAGGGAGAAGGGCGGCATATAAATTTTTGGTAAAATAAAATAAATAAATAGAGTCAAATCTACGAATGGCAATGTTCACATCCCAGAGGAGCCTACTTCTTCGAGGTCCATCCAAGTTCTACCACAAGTCCAAATTATTGGTCTTCATTACAATGCCATGTTAAGATGATAGATGTGAAAACCCAATGCGCCAAAAATCTGGGTTTGTTCCACGTAGTGCCCAATGCGTCACCACTTGGGCACTGGAAGGAAACAGAGATGATTGGCATTTCACACTTGGTTTTTTTTGTTTGTTTGTTTCCAGTGGAGGCACAGTTAAAGTTTGCATCTCATAAATTCATCCTTCTCTTGCATGGAATTTAATCAACCCCCGGTTTTACAAATGTGCTTGTATTGCATGCTTCTAGCCCAATGTGTCAACCACAAACACGACAAGTTGAAGGAGTTTTCTCCCTAAATGACTCTCGTAAGCTGAAAAAAGAGGCTGAGATGGTTTTCATTTGTTTCCATGTCGAGCCAAGAAGTGGGATTTCTGGGCTCATTGTCATCTCCTAAAGTGCCCTCAAGATCGAGTTTGCACCTCTAAACCTTCTAGAGATAAACTATTAAATAACAAACAAATATGTTGCATTCTCATCCTTTGTCGTAGCTCTAAAACCTCAAAACCCATTCGTCGGCTTCCCGCTCTTGCGTTCTGCCTTGCATCCTTCCACCTCAGAACTAGGTCAAGGTTTTTACTTCTGATCTGGAAATAACAAAATACGTGCAGTGCAATGGTGGCTCTTGTTCTACACATATTCGTTTCCCACACTTCATCTACGCAGATATTAGAATTCGAGGTTAAAATGCAGAACAAGATCTGGCCATCTTATAGGGACTCTCCTCGACTTACGACCACAATTGAGCTCAAACTTTATGTTGCTAAGCGAGACATTTGCTAAGTGAGTTTTGCCCCATTTTTACGACCTTTCTGGCCACCGTCGTTCAGTTAGTAAAACGGGCGTTAAGTGAATTTGGCTTTCCCATTGACTTTTTTATTATTATTATTTGATTTATATGCCGCCCTTCTCCGGAGACTCAGGGCGGCTTACAATGCGTTAAGCACTAGCCTTCATACTTTTGTATATTTATACAAAGTCATCTTATTGCCCCCATAATCCGGGTCCTCGTTTTACCTACCTTAGAAAGGATGGAAGGCTGAGTCAACCTTGAGCCTGGTGAGATTAGAACTTGCAGTAATTGTAGGCAGCTGAATGTTAATCAGTGCCTTAGTCTACTGCGCCACTCAGGCCAGACTTTGCTGGTCTGAAGGTCGCAAAAGGTCATCACATGACCCCAGGACACTGCAATCGTCATTAATATGAGCCAGTTGCCAAGAGTGTGGATTTGGATCAACTGACCATGGGGATGCTGCAATGGTTGCATGAAAAATGGTCATAAGTCACTTTTTTCAGCGTCTTTAATAATTTCAGACAGTCACTAAATGAATGGTTGTAAGTTGAGGACTAAATGTACTGGGCACTAGTGGGTGGCCCCAGAGAAAATAATGCAATCAGTCCTGGATGTTTAAACTGGGGCTACTGGTTTAGCCTCCCATAATGGATCAGGCTAATGCCACCCAGATTATAGGTAAAAATAAAATGGCAGTTTAGAGTCATGGATTCCCAGTGCAAATGGGAAAGGGGTTTGTTTGTTTGTTTGTTTGTTTGTTTGTTTGTTTCAAAAGAGTAGTTTGCAGAAGAAGATCTGTTAAGACATGGAAAGCCAGCCACCAAGATTCTGGGGGAGCGCCATAAGCCAGAATCCTCTGAACCATGAGAACGAAGACAATTTTACCCAATTATTTTTTCTGTTGCCAAAACTGAAAGGTAAAAATTAGAAATGAAACTCTGATCAATGTTTGTAGAATTTCAGCGGGCATACATTACTTAAATGGAGACGCTCAAACTTCTGCCCTTTGGGGTTTAGTTTCAGAATATGTATTATCCCCGTTCCAAAGCCTTCTTTAATTTAGTTTCCCCAGAGGTCTTGTATTAGAACTCCCATCATTCCCTAGCTCTTCAGTTCTGCTCCTGCTGGGGAACATGGAATATTTAATCCGATAGGCAAATGCACCAAATTATTCTGTTCTTTGGATGGATATGGATATGGATATGGATATGGATATGGATATGGATATGGATATGGATATGGATATGGATATGGACAGGGGTGGGCTTCAAAAATTTTAGCAAGGGGTTCTCTGCCTGGTTGCTGGGTGGGCGTGGCCATGGTGGGCGTGGCCTAGTCGGCCTCCTGCACCACGGCACAGGGGGATGTTTTTGCTCTCCCCGGGCTCCGGAGGCTTTTCTCGAGCCTCCAGGAGGGCGAAAACGGCCTTCCCAGGATCCGGAGGCCCTTGACCATTTCCAGCCTTCCTGAATGGGACCATTTCCGGCCTTCCTGAACTTCGAATAGGCTCGTTTTTTGCCCTCCCCGAGCCTCTGGGTACGCCCTGCACTTACCTGCATCCAAAACGGGCCACATGGGGACTTTGGGTGGGGCGGGGCCAGCCAGGAGTGGGGTTTGGGGGTTCTCCAAACTGCACAGAATCTTAGCTAGAGGTTCTCCCAAAGCCGTGCGAACCCCCAGCAGCCCACCCCTGGATATGGATACGGATATTCCCCATGTGACTGGGTGGGTGTGGCCAATTTTTTTTTTTTTTACTTTTAAAAGCATTTTTTTTCTGCAACCTTAAGAGGTTGCAGAAAAAAATGCTTTTAGAAGCCTCTGACGATCAGGCAACTCAGCTGGGATCGCCAGAGGCTTTTAAAGGCATTTTTTTTTTCCTACAACCTCTTCGGCTGAAGAGGTTGCCGAAAAAAATGCTTTTAAAAGCCTCTGATGATCCCAGCTGAACCACACAATCATCAGAGGCTTTTTTTTTTACTTTTAAAAGCAATTTTTTTGGCCGAAGAGGTTGCAGGAAAAATGCTTTTAAAAGTTAAAAAAACAGCCTCTGATGATCGCGCAGCTCAGCTGAGCATGGGGGGGGGGGTGTTGCAGGGATTTTTGCTACCGGTTCTCCGAACCACCCGCCGCCATCGCTACCGGATCAGGTGATCCGGTCCAAACCAGGAGCATTTCATCCCTGGTTTGGCCTCAATAACGGACCTAGATGGGACTCTAGAGAGAGACAGGTGGACACCTGGAGAAGTTCATTTTTGGGCAGGGAACAACTGCTGTAGAGCATGCTTAACCTAGGTTTTCTCTAGAGCAGTCTTCCTCTGCCCCAACCTGATGTCCACCCAATCTGTTGAACTTCAGATTTAAAAGGCCTTGGGAGATTACGGGAGTTGAAGTCCAACACACTGGGGACAGCAGTCTATTCTAGGAGAGGAAAATAGTTTTACTGCTATGCAGTCACTGCACCTGTCTGAATTGCATGAAATGTTGTGTTTTAGCAATGAAGGTGTTGAGCTAGAAGTTCAGAAACTTGCGATCTGGTCCTTTCTTGGTCACTGGAGGACTTTGGGTCAGTTCTCTCTGTGCAAGAGCCAGAATAGGGTAGCGGTGAATAGGGTAGCTAGACAAACTCGATTTTATTGAGGGCCGCATCAGGGTTGTGTTTGTCCTCAGGGGGCCAGGGTGGGCATGGCCAGGGTAGGTGTGCCCAGCTCAACATCACTTGTGTTGGGGGTGCCTGTAGGCCCGAGCACTCTGACAGTGAAAACGGGCTCCCGAGCTCCGTTTTTGGCTGTGATGGCCTTCTATAATCCTCTGCCAGTGAAAACAGAGCTCGGGAGAGCCACCCACAGCCCTCCTGAGCTCCGTTTTTGCTGGCAGAAGCACCGCGGGCCGGTCTTTGCTGTCTCCAGGGTGGCCTCATGGGCCAGATCTAAGCATGCCGCAAGCTGGATCCGGCCTCTGGGCCTTGAGTTTGACACCCCTGTGCTAGACTAAGGAGCGGGGCAAGCCAAGACCTCATCTACAGAAATTCCTTGGGGGACTTTGGCCCACGCACATACTCTGTTGACTTCACCTAGCTGTTCCTGTTGTGGAGGAGAAACGAGGTCATTCTGTTCTATTGGCGCATCCATGGTCTTGAACTCTCTGGAGAAAGGTGGGATATTAATTCATTAAACGAATAAAATAAACTTCCGATTTAAAAAATTAGGGCATCTCCTAGATGTCCTAGAACTGCACTGAATTTCTTTGTCATCCCATTTCTCTGATCTGTGTTAAAGATAAAAGCTCAGTAAAGGTTTCCACACCTACTTCTAAAATATCACAATGACTGATACCATTACCAGGAAAGGGTCTCTCTTCTTGTTAGGTTCATTTGACCGCTGCATCCGTTTCAGCTAAATGGGGAAAAAGTAGTGGTGGTGGAAGAGGAGGAGGAGGGGAAAGAAATATGAAGTGGGAACTGCGCTCAGTTCGTATCTGTGACCTAGAAAGTCTTTTTTTTTCTTTGAAAAATGCATGTTTACAGTAGATGATAGAGATGATAGATAGGTATGTAGGTAGGTATGTAGGTAGATGGGTATTTATTTATTTATTTATTTATTTATTTATTTATTTATTTATTGGTTCGATTTATATACCGCCCTTCTCCGGAGACTCAGGGCGGCTTACAATGCGTTAAGCAATAGCTTTCATACTTTTGTATATACCTGCTTAGTAGGGCTTTCAGCCCCCCCTAAGTGGTGTTCTTTTTTATACAAAGTCCGCTTATTGCCCCCACAATCCGGGTCCTCATTTTACCTACCTTGAAAGGATGGAAGGCTAAGTCAACCTTGAGCCTGGTGAGATTTGAACTCCCAGTAATTGCAGGCAGCTGGCAGCTAAGTGCTACTTTAACAGCACTTTAGTCCGCTGCTCCACCAAGGCTCTTCCTAAGGTAGGTAGGTAGATAAGGATAGATATGATAGATAGATAGATAGATAGATAGATAGATAGATAGATAGATAGATGGATGGATGGATGGATGGATGGGTGGGTGGGTGGGTGGGTGGGTGGGTGGGTGGGTGGATGAACAGCATGAACAATTAATCAGTGGAAAGATTTGTCTCTGGAAGTTGTGAATACTCCATCAGTGGAGGTTTTCAAGAAGAGATGAACAGCTATTCGTCCAGAATGGTATAGGACAGTGATGGCTAACCTTTTTGCCATTGCGTGCCAGTAGTGGGGGAAGGGGGGGGTCATGTGTGCACGTGCCCACGCCCATAATTCTATGTGCCCTGCCCCCGCGCATGCGCGCGTGACCGCCCCTGCGCGCATGACCACCCCTGCTCCCCCGCTCCTGGCACGTGATGGCACAGTAGGCCCAATTTTTGCTCAAAGCCTCAAGAGCCTTTCTAGGAATCTGGGGAGGGTGAAAACAGCCTCCCCCGAAGCCCTCCGGAGGCCGAAAATGGCTTGTTTGCCAACTTCCGGTGGGACTGGAAGGCCCGTGTTTTGCTGTCCCCAGCCTCCAGAGCCTTTCTAGAAGTTTGGGGAGGGCAAAAACGGCCTCCCCCCCCCCGAGGTCCTCTGAAGGCAGGAAACAGCCTGTTTCCCTACTTCTAGTGGGCCCAGAAGGCCTGAAGGAGCTGAGCTTGCGTGCCCACTGATATGGCTACGCATGCCACCTGTGGCATGCGTGCCATAGGTTCGCCATCATGGGTATAGGATCTCCTGTCAAGCAGAGGGTTAGACTAGAAGACCTCCAAGGTCCCTACCAACTCTGTTATTCTGTTATTCTTTCAATGACTGTCATATTTCCTGGATATCATCCTCCAGAGGCAGTTCTGAGCACAACCGTGGGATCATCTCAATCTTTCCAGTCTATCTCTCCTTTGTACCAGCCAGATCTCCATTCCAATTCCCAAAAGTTTGCCAACTGAGGAGCGGGGACAGACCTGGAGGACAGCTGTGCAGGACAGCTGTAGGGAGACTCCTTCCGCACCGCACAAATGCATTGTTGCCTCTTGGTTAGGTCACTTTTGAACATGGTTTTGTGCTCTTTCAAAAGCGTTATTTTGAAAAGCCTGACTTTAACAGCTGACAGGAGCATTGTGCATTGTGGCAGGATGCTGAATCACCATACCACACCACATTACCTCTCTGTGCCTCAGTCACCTGTTTTGGAGGTTGAATAACAGTTCATTGCCCGGGGAGGTGGATTGGCACTCCGGGAGACTTTGATCTTGCATCACTGTGTCATCTGCTTCCGTAATGCTTGCCATCTCTTTGTCGGGCTAAATTTGAATCGTTCTCTCTGGCCAATCCATTTCTCAGTGTGAATCCTCAACCACAGTCAAAGCCTGGAAAGGACGACAAGGGAGGCCCATTTTCTTATTTCAAGAAAAGATGGGAATTATTCTGAAAATATATCTGTATTACAAGGATGTCCAACTGGATTTCTTCGAGGGCTGGATCAGCATTGTAGCTCTTCGCTGCGGGTTGGCCAGGAGAAGGGGAACGGGATGGACACCTCCTGTAGCACCCTGCTGGCCTAAACGGAGCACAGTGCGGGCCTCACGTAGCCCCCTGCGCCCCATCTTGGCTGGCAGAAGGTTGTCCAGGCCAAAAATGGGGCAATGGGGGGGGGGCTCATGCCCCCCACATGCCCCATTTTGGCTGCCAGAGGCACCGCAGGCTGGTCCTTTGCTATTTCCAGGCCGGCCCAGATTTAAGCACCCCGCAGGGCCCTTAGGCCTTGAGTTTGACACCCCTGCTGTATTAGGTTAAGATATTTTACAACCAGAAATAGAGGAAATTATGCAAGCAGGATAAGCAGGAGCTGCGGTGGCACAGCGGTTAGTAGTACAGTACTGCAGGCTACTTCTGCTGCCTGCCTGCAATTTGGCAGTTCGAATCTCACCAGGCTCAAGGTTGACTCAGCCTTCCATCCTTCCAAGGTCAGTAAAATGAGGAGCCAGATTGTTGGGGGCACTATGCTGACTCTGTAAACTGCTTAGAGAGGGGCTGTCAAGCACTGTGAAGTGGTATATAAGTCTAAGTGCTATTGCTGTTGCTACAGTATATAGACACAGACATGCACACAAAGAGAGAGACACAGATGCTAGCATTCAATGTCAGCTCAACACTGTCTGGCATATAGCAATAACACCTTGATTTATATACCATTCCATAGTGCTTTACAGCACTCTCTGGGCAGTTTACAATGTTGCCTCCAATACTCTGCATCTTCATTTTACCGACCTTGAAAGGATGGAAGGCTGAGTCAACCTTGAGCTTGGCCAGGATCGAACTCCAGGTTGTGTGCAGAATTTGCCTGCAATACAGTCTGCGATAGTTCATTCTATCCACTGCACCAGCAAAAACAGGATAAATTAAATGAATTAAATAAATAATTAGGACTCAGCCTTCCATCCTTCCAAGGTCAGAAAAATGGGGACCCAGATTGTTGACTCCATATGCTGACTCCGTAAACTGCTTAGAGAGGGCTGTAAAGCACTGTAAAGCGGTATATAAGTCTAAGTACTGTTGCTGTTGGTACCCCACATTTGCCACCCAAGACAGTCACCTAATGCTTTTGTGTGCATCTAGGTGTCTAGAGTTGTAGGTAGTCCTCATTTAGCAATCACAGTTGGAATTTGTGGTAGCAACTTGATCCCTAAGCAAAACCAGGACTGTGCTTATAACCTTATTTCAGCTTTCCTCTTCTTCACAGGATATTTTACTGTGCCCGTCCTTACATCATCTCCATCTGCAAGCAGTTTGCTCACAGGTTGCAAGCAATCAAGTTTCCAAACCACTCAAAACGACGCTATAGAGCACTGCACACCAGAACAACTAGACACAAGAACAGTTTTTTTCCCAAACACCATCACTCTGCTAAACAAATAATTCCCTTAACATTGTCAAACTAGTTACTAAGTCTGCACTATTATTAATCTTCTCATTGTTCCAAATACCCATCTCCTCCCACTTATGACTGTATGGCTGTAACCTTGTTGCTGGTATCCTTACGATTTATATTGACTGTTTCCTAATACGATTTAGTTGCTTATTTGTTCCCTATGACTATCATTAAGTGTTGTACCTTATGATTCTTCACAAATGTATCTTTTCTTTTATGTACTCCGAGAGCGTATGCACCAAGACAAATTCCTTGTGTGCCCAATCACACTTGGCCAATAAAGAATTCTATTCTATTCTATTCTATTCTATTCTATTCTATTCTATTCTATTCTATTCTATTCTATTCTATTCTACTCTACTCTACTCTACTCTACTCTACTCTACTCTACTCTACTC
>WNWU01000121.1:1494740-1510931 GCA_012654045.1 Ptyas mucosa | reverse complement strand
TCTACTCTACTCTACTCTACTCTACTCTACTCTACTCTACTCTACTCTATTCTATTCTATTCTATTCTGAGTCATTGATACATCTATCTTTCCAAAGTTGAAGGGCCGACTGCTTAGCTACATCAAGATTGTGGAGTGTCCAGCCATCCATTTCTATTTTTATGTGGATTTCAAAAGAATGACCATTCTGAGCTTCTTCTTTTTTGGCTATCAAAACTGCTTGAACTCTGTGAGGCTCACTGGGATAGTGCAAGGCTGAGATAATGAAATAATTGAAACAATTGAGTAACAAACACACCTCCCGAAGAGACCTTGGTGGTTGGGACTTTGGTGGTTGGGTCTTGCCTCAAGGAAGGAAAGGGAAATTTGTAAGTTGAATTTGTGACTCAGGTCTCTTCGTGACTTCAATCCCTTGGGTTAGGTTGGAGAAGGAAGAGATAACCCAAAGACTCCGGGCTCCTAACGCAATCATTCCTGCTGTGGCACCATGACTGGCAGGTGATTTCCCTTCTAGATGATTGATATGCATCAAAAGGAAGAGACCAAATCCCCCCAAAAAGTCACACAATCATTTGGCTTACCACAAACTGCCCACAACAGAATCAGCCCAACATCATTTGGCTGTGAGTCAAAAGAGTTGCCACAGAGAGGGGAAAGGAATCAGATGGGGATCCAGTGATTGTAAGTATAGTGGGTGTGTATGTGGAGAAAACATTATGTAAAAGTGACTGTTCCTTCAAGATGGATCTACTCACTTTGAAATATTCCTAAATTGATATCTTTTATATATTTACAGACCCCTCGCATCTTGGACATAAGCTGTTTCAACTCCTACCCTCAAACGACACTATAGAGCACACCAGAACAACTAGACACAAGAACAGTTTTTCCCCGAACGCCATTACTCTGCTAAACAAATAATTCCCTCAACACTGTCAAAGCGGTTACTAAATCTGCACTACTATTAATCTTCTCTTCGTTCCTATCACCCATCTCCTCCCACTTATGACGGTATGACTTTAAACTTGTTGCTGGTATCCTTATGATTTATATTGACTGTTTCCTAATATGATTTGATTGCTTATTTGTTCCCTATGACTATCATTAAGTGTTGTACCTTATATTTCTTCACAAATGTATCTTTTCTTTTATGTACACCGAGAGTGTATGCACCAAAGACAAATTCCTTGTGTGTCCAAACATACTTGGCCAATAAAAAAATTCTATTCTATTCTATTCTATTTTGCTTTAAGCAAATTGATAAGATATTGAAATTGTTTTAAAAAGGCAACCGCCTACATTTTCCACTTCTAAATTATGGCTGTATTACAGCTCTTCTTTATCAACATTACTGTAATTTATTATAAAAGTATTATACTTTATCTAAATTATCTAATCGATCAAATGGTGGGAACTTTCCCAGTTTTATCTTAAAACAGACTTTTACCTCAAGTTCACTGAGAAATGCAAGTTAAAGGAATCATTATGGGCATGACTCGAAAATGATTGTGTGGATTTTCTGAGATCAAAACCAATGGTTTGGTTCCATTTCTAGGCTACCTCTACTGTATTTCCTGCAGGAGGCAGAGGTGGTGGATCACGGCTTCTCATTTATAGAGGGAAAAGATGCATAAAGCTAGATTGAAAGAAAAATAACTCCAGAGCATTCATACTTTATTTGTGTCAAAAGCACCTTCAAAGTATAGGCATATAACATTCAACACTGAGCAAGTAAAATAAGTATAAAATAGATCAGAGATAGCAATAGCACTTAGACGTATATACCGCTTCACAGTGCTTGACAGCCCACTCTAAGCGGTTTACAGAGTCAGCATTTTGCCTCCAACAATCTGGGTCCTCATTTTACCCACCTCGGAAGGATGGAAGGCTGAGTCAACCTTGAGCCTGGTGAGATTTGAACTGTCAAATTGCAGGCAGCTGGCAGTCAGCAGAAGTAGCCTGCAGTACTGCATTCCGACCACTGTGCCACCACGGAGTTATAGCACATATAAAAAGTATGTAAAATAAATAAGATTAAAACTAGATGACATTCACCCAATATTGGGCCACATCAACAACATTTTCTCTCATCTGCATGAGGTCTTCCTCCATACCCACCTCTGTAGGAGTCTCTGGAGGCTGGGGACAGCAAAAAAAGTCACTTCCTGTCCAACTGGAAGTTGGGAAATGGGCTGTTTCTGACCTCCGGAGGGCCTCCGGGGTGTGTGTGGAGGGGAAGGCTGTTTTCACTCTCCCCAGAATCATAGGCTCTGGAGCCAGGTGTGAGAGAAAAACGGGCCTACCGGGCCATCGCGCGCACATGCGCGGGGGTGGGGCATATAGAATTATCGGTGTGGGCACGTGCATGCGCGACCACCCCGTTCCCCCCCCCCCGGCATGCGATGGCAAAAAGGTTAGCCATCACTGCCCTATAACAATAAAATAGAATTCCTGTAATCTTTTGCACTGCTTGATTTTTTGATCTGGCCTCCCTTCCAGTCTTAGATTTTTCCCAGAAATGCAATTATTCCATCTACTGGTATCTATATTGAATTAGATACACTGAGGCCCTAAATATTCTGAACTATGTTTCCATCATCTCTTCCATTGGCCATAATAGCTAAAGCTGGTGAGCATCAAATCCCCAAATTTCTGGTGCATATCAAATTGACTCCCTGCCATCTATATAATAAACCTGCCATTCAAATATTAATTTTTCATATTAGAACTGAAAATTCAATAGGGAAAATTCATTTCCCTTTTTTTGTTTATAGTTGAGGCCAGCCAATTTCAAGAGAAGAGATGGGAGCTCAAAGGAAAAATGACTTTACCTAATTCCTTTTTCGTTTTCACAATAATCCTGACCATGTACCTAATACAAATGCTAGGGTAATTTTGCTGAAAGACAAATCTGAGCTCGAGTTTTCTTTCTGTTTACAGCAACTAGGCATTATAGGTAGTTCTCGACTTACAATTGTTCATTTAGTGACCCTTCAAAGTTACAACAGCACTGAAAAAAGTAATGTATGACCATTTTTCACACTTACGACCACAACAGCATCCCCATGGTCAAATGATCAAAATTCAAACACTTGGCAACTGACTGGTACTTATGACAGTTGTTGTGTTTTGCTACCTTCTGACAAACAAAGTCAATGGGGACTTAACAACTACGTTATTAAGAAACTGCAATGATTCCCTTAACAAATGTAGAAAGAAAGGTCGTAAAATGGGGCAAAATTTACTTAACATCTGTCTAGCTTAGCAACAGAAATTTTGGGCTCAGTTGTGGTCCTAGGTCAAGGACTACCTGTGTATCTTTTTGAATATGTTGCTAGAATAGAATCCAGCAATACTTTAAACAAACACGCATACACACAAATCCAACAGAGAACTGTGAGATTGGTTGTTATTTTTTTGCAGACACTTCGTGAGTTTGGTAAAGAAACATCTGCAAGAAAGCAACCAAGCTCTCAGAAAGCCCCAAGGACCCTCAAATCGTCCCAGCTATGTTCTTAGATTCTTCAAACTTGCACAGAACAAAATCAAACTGACTTAGAATTTGGAATTTTTTTTTTTTGTCTCAATTTCAGCCTTTACAAAAGGAAGAGCAACCATTCCATATTTTGACACAGAAGCATTCTTTCTGGCCAGCCATGTTTCAATCCCATATTATTACTGCATATCGGACATTAATACAATTGAGATAGTCCAGAGATATTTCACAAGAAGAGTCCTCCATTCCTCTGTTCACAATAGAATACCTTATGTCACCAGGCTTGAGATTTTGGGCTTAGACAACTTAGAACCATGCCGCCTTCGGTCTGACCTAAGCATAGTACATAAAATTATCTGCTACAATGTCCTAATTGTCAATGACTGCTTCAGCTTCAACCACAACAACACACAAGCACACAATAGATACAAACTTAAGGTAAACCACTCCAAACTCAATTGCAGAAAATATGATTTCAGCAACAGAGTGGTCAATGCCTGGATTACCTGACTCTGTGGTTTCTTCCCCAAACCCCCAAAACTTTAACCTTAGACTGTCCACTGTTGACCTCACCCCATTCCTAAGAGGTCTGTAAGGGGCATGCATAAGCGCACCAGCGTGCCTACCGTCCCTGTCCTAATGTCCCCCTTTTATTCGTAACCAACTCATGTATTCGTAATCATGTTTATACATTTCATGTATTCACAATCATTATTTATACTTTTATCTGTAATCTTATATATGCTTGACAAAAATAAAATAAATAAAATAACGTTCTGATCGGGGTTTTGAGCATCTGGAAGTTTTGTTTCACTTCAAGCTTATCGGTTTCACAATTTTCCATTCTCAACCTCTTCAAAGCAACTTACTGTACGCCAACATTAAAAGCATAGTAATAAAAGGAACCGCAGGTGGCCGTATCAAATCAGCCAAACCCAGGGTTTTCAAATGAGGCCAACCGCTTGGAATTAACCTCCTGCTCAAATTCTTATAGTGAAACTGCCCAAACCTATTTTTTTCTTAGAAAGGAAATCAAAAGATAAGGAGAGTCTCTTGTCTAGGTTTAAAAAACAAAAACAAAATAAAACCCATTTTTTTAATCACTTCTCTTGATCAATAAACTTGGCGAGAAACCAGTATGAATAACAGCACTGCATAAATCAAAAGGGAAGAAGTTAAGATGTTGGACTAAGATAAAGGAGATGCAATTTGCAGGCTGCCTTCAGCCACGGAAGTTCCCTGGGTTTCTTTGGATCAGTAATTGGGGCTTTTTCCCTACCTCATCCCTAACATGCCCTGGCAACATTTTTTTTCCATCTCTATCCTCATGATGTTGTCCTCATCTCCTCTCCAGACCACACCAGAGAGGCTTGCCACATCCTTAACTCTACTACTATTCATGCAATCATAGGATGGGAGGAAGGTTGGAGGTAGAACATAGAACATCAGAGTTCGAAGGGACCTTGGAAGTCTTCTACTCCAACTCCCTGCTCAAGCAACAGACCATATACCATTCCAGACTGGTGGCTGTCCAGTCTCTTCTTAAAAGCCTCCAGTGAGGCTTTGGACCCCACAACTTGGGAAGGCAAGCTATTCCACTGGTTGATTGTTCTCACTGTCAGGAAATTTCTCATTGGTTCTAGATTGCTTCTTTCTTTGGATAGCTTCCATCCATTGCTTCTTGCCTTGCCTTCTGCTGTTTTTGGAAAAGAAGTTGATCCCCTCTTCTTTGTGGCAGCCGCTCAACCAAGATGATTAGGGGACTGGAAGTTAAAACATATGATGAACGGTTGCAGGAGCTGGGCATGGCTAGTCTAGTGAAGAGAAGGACCAGGGGAGACATGGTAGCAGAGTTCCGATATTTGAGGGGCTGCCACTGAGAGGGGGTGGGGGGGGTGTCAAGCGATTTTCCAGAGCACCTGAAGGCCAGACAAGGAATAATGGATGGAAACTGACCAAGGAGAGATTCAACCTGGAAATAAGGAGAAATTTTCTGACAGTGAGAACAATCAACTGATGGAACAGAAGTTGCCTTCAGAAGTTGTGGGAGCTTCGTGACTGGAAGCTTTCAAGAAGAGACTGGACTGCCATCTGTCAGAAATGGTGTAGGGTCTCCTGCTTGGGTGGCGGGGGGGGGGGGTTGGACTAGATGACCTACAAGGTCCCTTCCAAGTCTGTTAATCTGTTAAAATATTGGAACAGTGCTATCATGTCACTCCTAGTCCTTCTTTTTACCAGACTAGACGTACCCAATTCCTGCAATTGTTCTTCATATGTTTTAGCCTCCAGCCCCCCTAAATTATGTTTGTTGCTGCCTAATGTTGGATTAGGTAGTCAACGTTACCCCATCCCATTGCCATACAGGGGTCTGAATCTTGACTGAAAGGTCCTAGATCCAAGTTCCAGCTTCAACCTGGATCCACCAGTATTGTCCAGTATGGTGTGGTCCAGCAATTGTTTCTTTAGTAGGGGGCTAATAAGTTAGTTTCATTGCAACTTTCTGTGTGGTCCTGATCTTTTGTGCTTAACAGAACTTTTACAAAGATGTTGTAAGCCATAGCCACCATCTTGCTCCTTGAGCAGAAGCTAAGAGCCGTGGTGGTGCAGGGGTTAGAATGCAGTATTGCAGGCTAATTCTGCCGATTGCCAGCAGTTCGATTCTCACCAGGTCAAAGTTAATTCAACCTTCCATCCTTCCGAAGTCGATAAAATGAGGACATGGATTATTGGGGTCAATATGCTGATGCTTTAAAGTGCTTAGAGAGGGCTGTAAAGCCCTATGAAGTGGTATATAAGTCTAAGTACTATTGCTAAGAGTTCAGAAAGACCCCCAGATTGCATAGCAATCCTAAGTATGACAGTGCAAAGTCATGTAGAACCAGAGATAAAAAGTACCAGTTCTGGAATTATCAATCATCCATAACTGTTTGATTTTTCTAGAATTCAAACTGAGAATGGACTTCCCCCAATCAGATATTAAACCATCTTATTCCCTCTTATTCCAACAAGAGCAGCCCTTGAGGTGTGTAACACAGGCTTGTTACCCAAGTTCCTAGAAGAAAGTTACATGAATTGCAATGACTTCCAGAAAAGGGAAGATGGAGATGCCCGAGACTGTGGGAGGCAAGGAAAAGAAGGGTAGGAAGTGTAGAAACCAACAATCAAGAGATAAGGGCAAGTGAAACTCTTGGCCACTTATCTTGTAAATGACAGTGATCACATTACTGAAGAAGCTCCCACCCGAATGAACTCACCAGAAATGCAGGTTGGAAATTCCTTTTGCAATTTCCAAGTTTGGCATTCATTCAATCAATCAATCAATCAATCAGAATAGAGCTGGAAGGGACCTTGGAGGCCTTCTGCTCAAGCAGAAGATCCTATACTATTTGAGATAAGTGGCTGTCCAGTCCGGGGTGAAATCTAAAATTTCTTACTACCGGTTCTGTGGGCGTGGCTTGGTGGTGGTGGTGGTGGTGACTGGGTGGGCATGGCCAATTTATTTTATTTTTTACTTTTAAAACCATTTTTTCTACAACCTCTTCGGCTAAGAGGTTGTAAAAAAATGTTTTCAAAAGGCTCTGACGATCCCAGCTGAGTTCCCTGATCGGCAGAGGCTTTTTTAAAAGGGTATTTTTCTTTTAAATGCCTTTGATGAACCGCACAATCATCAGAGGCTTTTTTTTTTTACTTTTAAAGCATTTTTTCGGTCGTAGTTGTAGAAAAAATGCTTTTAAAAATAAAAAAAAGCCTCTGAGTATTGTGCAGCTCAGCTGGCCATGGGAGGGGGGGATTTTTGCTACCAGTTCTCTGACCCACCCACCTCCATCACTACTGGATTGGGCGATCCGGTCCGAACCGGGAGCATTTCACCCCTGGTCCAGTCTCTTCTTAAAAGTTTCCAGTGATGAAGCATCCACAACTTCTGAAGGCAAGCCGTCCCACTGGTTAATTGTCCTCACTATTAGGAAGTTTCTCCTTAATTCCAGGTTGCTTCTCTCCTTTTAGTTGATTCTTGTCTTGCCTGCTGGCTCTTTTGAAAATAAGTTGACCCCTTCTTCTTGTCATGCCATCCCTAGTCCTTCTTTTCTCAAGACTAGCCATACCCAATACCTGCAAATGTACTTCATACGTTTTAGTCTCCAGGCCTTTTCTGTCTTTTCTCTAGAGATATTCGAGAGACATTCCTGAACATGGCCTATGCTATGTTGATCTGCCTACCTGACAATGGACTGATAGAGATCGCCACTCTCATATCTGTTTCATTTTGTGCTGAGAACCACTATAGGGTCGTAGTGAAGGAGTTGGACTAGATATGAGATCAAGATTCTAGTGCTCCTTCAGCCATGGGAGTTCTCCTCAATGAGACTGGGTCAATGTCTTTCCCTCAGCTCAAAAACCAGGGTGGTCTGTAGTGAAGGAATTGGACTAGAAGTGGGAGACCCAGTTTTAGCTCCTCCCCCAACCCCATTTGGTTATGGAAGATCCCTGAAAGTTTTGGGGACAATGCTTCCTTCTCAGTCCAAGAGTCAGTATGGTCCAATGGTGAAGGTGTTAGTCTAGGAATGGGAGATCTAGAAGTTCCCACTCAGCCAAGAATATCGCTGGAAGACTTTGGGCCAAGGACTCTCTTTTAACAGAAGAAACAGTACCAATAGAAGAGAATATTTGTAGTCAAGGTTGAACTCAGTGGTGGGTTCCTCCCAGTTCGGCCCGTTTCTCCTGAGCCGGTAGCGGTGACGTTATGATGTCACTGAACCGGTTCTGTCCCCCACCCCACCCCCCCGCCTGTGCCCCCTCACCCCCTGCGTTATTCTTACCTTTTATTTGGCTCCACCCCCAATCTATTGCTGCCTCCTGAGTCCCAGCTGAAGGCTAGAGGGAAAAAAACTGTTTAAACTCTTGAGGTGGGGCTTCAAAGGGCCGTCCTACAGCTGATCAGTGTTAAAAGAAAACAAATGAGTAGACCAGTGCCTGCAAAAATACATGATTAGATCAGTGCCTGCAAATATACATGAGTAGACCAGTGCCTGCAAAAAATAAATAGCTCTGCAAGCAGTTAAAAGCCTGGTAGACCAGTTACCTCTGCTAAATCCTAAATAATTGTCACATGACCATCAAGCCACACCCACAAAATGAGCCACGCCCACAGAACCGGTAGTAAAAAAAATTAAAAGCCACCCCTTGTTGAACTGTAAATTCCTTGGCGCTCACTGTGCTTGATTTGGGTTTTTTGGGTTTTTTTGCAGACATTTCATTACCAACAAAGTAACATCATCAGTGCTAGAAGGAAGTGGGGTTTCCTATCTTTTATAAAGAAGTGGCTTGGCCTGTCTGTGCTGGTGTAACACTGGAAAAAATAAACCACAGTCTAATCAAGAACACTCCCACCAATATGGACAGGACAAGCCACTGGAATCTAAACAATGTCAGGGTTCCAAGTAACACCCCCAAGGAAAAGATGGCCTCCAGGGCTGACAACAGAGAGCAAAACCCACTCTCTTATAGCACTGACGTTGTTACCTAGTTGGGTAATGAAACGTCTGCAAGAAAATAACCAAGCTCAGAAAGCATCAAGGACTCTCCAGAAGAAGCAGTATGAAGTAGTGATAAACAGGGTAAAGTAGGCAGCCCCCAGGGGGAAAGCCTTCTCTGTGGGGGCACCTACTATCTGGAATGAGCTCCCCCCGGAGATTCGGAGGATCCCGGACCTACGCACCTTTCGCCGCGCTCTTAAGACCTTTTTATTTCGTCAGGCAGGCCTGGCCTGATTCCCCTTTTCTAATTAATACTATAAATTTTAATTTGTTTTAAATTATTGGGGTTTTAATATTTCTATGGCCAAATTTATTTAATTGGATTTTAGTGGGTTTTAAAACGTTGTATTTATATGTTTTATTTATGGCTGTTCACCGCCCCGAGTCCTTCGGGAGGAGGGCGGTATACAAATTAAATAAACTTCAAAACTTCAACTTCAAAGAGGGAGATGCAGGTTCTAACCTCTTCGTCCACATAACTTCCCTGGGGGACTTTGAATCAGTAATCCTTCTCAGACCTTTTCAGAATCAGACTCACCAATAGGCCAGCTGACAAACAAACCTCCGCTCTCATCATGACTTGTTAGTTCTGCTGCAAAACCGAGGCCAAGGACAATGCAAAACAAATAGCTTTTGCAATCATGTGAGGGACCAACACTAAGGAAAGGAGGAACCTAGTCTTCTTGCTAACTCAAGGAGAGCTGAAGAGTCTATGGCTGTGATGGCATGAGCCGTCGCCCGGCTCAGCTCCACCGCACATGCGCATGTGTGCCTTCCTCTGGGGGGCAGGACGCATGCGGGAGACATATGCGCATGCACGGGGGGGCGTGTCATGTGCACATGTGCAGGGGGCAGGGGGAGCACAGAGGGTGCAGCGGGAGCCCCCCCCACTGCCCATTTTTGGTCCCAGGAGGCTGCAGGGAGGCCTGCTAGGCCCAAAATGGGGAGCGGGGGGCGGGTTTCTTCTTTGAAAACATTTTGCTTCTCATCCAAGAAGCTTCTTCAGTTCTAATTCTAATTTCTTCAGTTAGAACTTGGATGAGAAGCGAAACCTTTTCAAGGAAAAAAACAAAAACAAAAACCCAAGAAAGTCCAGTTGCTAACTCAAGGAGATTCTCAATCCTCCAGTCATGGTTGCCCCAAAAGTGCTTTTCCCAAAAAAAAATCAACCTGAACTTTTTTTTTCTTTGAAAACATTTTGCTTCTCATCTAGGAAGTTTCTTCAATTCTAATTCTTCTAATTTCTTCAATTAGAACTGAAGAATCTTCTCGGATGAGAAGTGAAACCTTTTCAGGGAAAAAAACTCCAAGAAAGTCCAGTTGCCTTTTTGTGAAAAAGCACCTTTGGAACAGCTGAAGAGCATTTAAATTCAGCAGGGAAGAAATGGCCACTGGGAGTAAAATTGGGAGGAGGGAACCCTATGGGAACTCCCCTGACCTTTCACACCAAAGGCAGGATATTTATTTGTTTATTTATGTGTATCTATCCCACCTTTATTAATTTGCATAAATAACTCATGGTAGTGAATGATCCTTCCTCCTCCTGTCTTCCCTACCACAACCTGTGAGGTAAATTAGGGCTGAGAGGAAGTGACAGGCCCAACTTGGGTATAATAGCAATAGGTATAGCACTTAGACTTATATACCACTTCACAGCCCTCTCTAAGCGGTTTACAGAGTCAGCATATGGCCCGCAAACAATCTGGGTCCTCATTTTACCGACCTCGGAAGGATGGAAGGCTGAGTCAACCTTGAGCCTGGTGAGATTCGAACTGTCAAATTGTAGGCAGCCGGCAGTCAGCAGAAATAACTGCAGTACTGCACTCTAACCACTGCCCCACCGCGTCTCTTTAAAAAAACGAAATAATAAGAAGACCACATATAAAAATAATAAGACCGCATATTAAAAAAACTAAATAACTAAAAAGGGTTGAAATTTACCCCGCAACTATTCTTATTGGGTATAATAATGGACTGTACATCATTAGAGACTAAATTGATTCTGAATTTAATATCGGCAGCCAGGCTGTTGGTTGCGCAACATTGGAAGAAGGACTCTTTGCCTACTATTGAAGATTGGATACTGAAAGGAACGAATTTGGCGGAAATGGCAGAAATGGCGAAAATTTCAGCGTATTTGAAGGACTATACGCAAGAGAGATACATATTGGAATGGAGAAGATGGATTGATTATATTCAGAATAAGTGCCAAACAAGAAAATACCAAATAGCTTATGAATGAATGTTAATTTTAGATGTAGTACTTATAGTAGAGTTAAGGTCCTAGGGGGGGATTTGTTAGCTTTAGGATAGTTAGTTTAAGTTAGCTTATGATTGTTAATTGAAATACCCTGTATTTTGCTCTGGGAAGTCTGAGTGGGAGGGTGGGACGGGGGGTTGGGGGGGTTGGGGGAGGGGAAAGGGTGGGGGGAACATTGGGGGGGAAATTTTTGTTGTGTAAAACTTTTTAATTAAAAAAAACCTAAATAATATGAAACGCTTATTCTTCCAAAAAAAAAAAAGATGTACAGATTGAATAAATGAATAAATTTCCCCACAATATCTTTGCAACGGTGTAAGGCTAGCTAGCCAAACAAACTGGGAGATGAATGATCTGCTTGAACTTTGGCAAGTTTATCCTCCAAGAAAAAATCAGACCTCCTTCAATTGCTCATCTCTTTGCATCATTGAGGAAGCAAACATTGTGACAACGGTAAGAATCCTGTGGTATTTTAACAACGTAGTTAACATTTAAAAACTTGTTAGTTAAGGACTACCTACACACTTCCCTTCCCTTTAGGAAAGGGAAGTGTACAGGTAGTCCATGACTTACAACAGTTTGTTTAGTGACTGTTCGAAGTTACAATGGTACTGAAAAAAGGTGATATGTGACCCTTTTTCACACATACGACCATTGCAGCATCCCGACGGCTGTGTGATCAAAAATTCTTGGTTTGGCAATTGACTCACATTTATGACGGTTGCAGTGTCTTGGGGTCATGTGATCACCTTCTGACAAGCAAAATCAATGGGGAAATCGGATTCACTTAACAACCGTATTACTGACGTAACAAGTACAGCAATTCCCTTAATCAATGTGGCAAGAAAGGCTGTAAAATGGGGCAAAACTCACTTATTTATTATTTATTTTATTTATTTGATTTTTATACCGCCCTTCTCCTGCGGGACTCAGGGCGGTGAACAGCCGAGATAAAAACATAACATATAAAATTTAAAAACAATTTAAAAGACATTAAATAATTTCAGCCTGACAATTTAAAACAATTCAATTTAAAACCAATTTCAATTAAAACCGAGAGGATGGGATCAAGCCAGCCTGGCTAGGTGGAATAAATGCATTTTCAGGGCTCGACAAAAAGTCCGGAGGTCAGGTATTGTGCGTATCTCTGGGGGTAGGTCGTTCCAGAGGGCAGGTGCTGCCACAGAGAAGGCTCTCCCCCTAGGGGTCGCCAGCCGATATTGTCTGGCCGACGGCACCCTGAGGAGGCCCTCTCTGTGCGAGCGAACTGGCCGGTGGGAGGCTATTGGCGGCAGATGGCGGTCTCGTAGATACCCCGGCCCTAATCCATGGAGCGCTTTAAAGGTGGTCACCAACACCTTGAAGCGCACCCAGAAGACCACAGGAAGCCAGTGCAGCTCGTGCACTTAACAACTGTCTCGCTTAGCAATGGAAATTTTGGCTCAGTTGTGGTCGTAAATTGAGGACTATCTGTACTAGGAGTGGGGAAAAAATCTCAAGTAGGAACTGTTGGCAAGGGAGAGAAATAGCTAATACCATCTTTTGTAGAGCCAGCCAGCCACCCTTATGCCACACTTGTTACAAAAAAAAAATGAGAATTGAAATCAAAAGTGAGGGAGAGACACACCAAATTTAGCTTTCATAAATCATGTTACTGAGACACTCTTTGGGTTTTTTTGGTTTTTTTTTAGTCATGCCTAAAGCTCACCCTTTTTGCCTCACAGACCTCTTTTAAGAGTCTGATGAACCTTACGGATTTTTTTCTCTAAAAACGTTAAATTGAAATCCACAAGACAAAATACACGATCATGCAGATTGTACGACAATGAGGCTCAAATACGATTAATGAAAATATTTTCAAATAATTTTAGAAGTTGAGGTTGATTTGAAAAGTAACATTTGGGAGTCAGGAGGCCATACATTTCTTGTTTGGGTACCTGCCTCCTTGAACAAAAAGATAGATTTTGCTTAGAGAATTACAGTAGTCCAGGGGTCAGCAACCTGTGGCTCTAGAGCCGCATGTGGCTCTTTCACCCCTCTGCTGTGGCTCCCTGTCACTCAAAATATGTGTCACAACCGCCATTGTGCGACACCCGCCAGCACACGATTTATTGAGCTTTTCAACCCCCGGTAGGCCAACCATGAATAAATCCAAGAAAAGAAAAGTTTCAGAAGAAAAGAGAACGTTTAATTCAACTACTTATGCTAGTTTTGTGGCCGCTCGAGAAATAGTCAGGCACAGAAAGGGTGCTCCCGGTGACTCCCGGTGTTTTCTTTTCTGTGGGAAACAGGTCCAAATGGCTCTTTCAGTGTTTAAGGTTGCAGACCCCTGCAGTAGTCCTTGAATTACAATCAAAATTGAGGCCAAAATTTCTGTTCCTAACCAAGACGTTTGTTAAGTAAGTTTTGCCCCATATTATGACCTTTCTTGCCATAGTTGTTTAAGTGAATCACTGCAGGTGATTAGTAACACGGTTGTTAAGTGAATCTGGTTTCCCCGTTGACTTTGCCTGTCAGAAGGTCACAAAAAGGGATCACACGACCGCAGGACACTGTAGCTGTCATAAATATGAGTGAATTGCCAAGCGTCTGAATTTTGACCAGGTAACCATGGGGATACAGGAACGGTCGTAATTGTAAAAAACAGGTGTTTTTTTTTCCCAGTACCATTGTAACTTTGAATGGTCACTAAACGAACTGTTGTAAGTTCCTCCCAAAACTAAACCTTGTCATTTCCACTATTCTAAGAATTAACTAATCCATGAAAACTCTGATTTGAGTGATTTATCAACCTTTCACAATCTTGGCAACAATAGAGTACCCCATTAAGGTTGTTTTTTCCACCACTGTATCCAGAACAGTAAAATGATGGTAGAAGAGCTGAATACCTATGGAGATTCTCAGTCATCCATTGTCCCAAAGTTGTTTTGTCAAAAGGCAACCGGGATTTGTTTTTCCTTGAAAACATTTCACTTCTCATCCAAGAAGCTTCTTCAGTTCTGACTGAATGGTGGAGAATGGAAGGATTTATATTTATTTGGTGGAGATTCATATTATAAATCCTCCACCGTTCAGTCAGACTTGAAGAAGCTTCTTGGATGAGGAGCGAAACCTCTTCAAGGAAAAAACAAAAAAAGGCCAGTTGCCTTTTGACAAAGCACCTGTGGGTAGAAGAGCTGATTTGCATCAGCGTGGAGATAACCATCATTTCTGGCCCACTAACTTGGCCTCGGATGCAATGGATGATGAAGCATCAACAGATGTTGTATAACTTTTGAGGCTGTTGAGACACCATATTCTAAAAGGAGAGGATTACATCTCTACTCATGTAGCTAATGAGAACATCAAGCTTTTTCGTGGGCTGATGACAAAAGCAAACATAGCAGGAAACAAAGAGGAAAAAATGTAATTTGCCTCGTGGTTGAAGACATGTTTGGAAAGGCTCATAGCATGTTCTGTGATTATCATTATGAGATGATGACCTGCTTGACTGTTGTTTGACCAACTCAGCTTGGTCGGATGGCTTAGAACAGGGGTGGGGAACAACGGCCCTTTGACGACTTATGGACTTCAACTCCCAGAATTCCTGAGTCAGCCATGTTCCCAAGTCGTAATGGCGACATCGTTCCCCATTTCTGGCTTAGAAGACGTTCTAAAATGATTACCTTGGAAATGGCCAAAATGCAGGTATAGGTAGTCCTCAATTTATGACCACAATTGAGCCGAAAATTTACGTTGCTAAATGACAAATTTGTTTTGCCCCATTGTACGACATTTTGTTAAATCAGGGGTGTCAAATTTAAGGCCCTGGTGTTATGGAATGAAGAGATTGAGAAACATCTCATAGGGCAAACAGAATCAGATTTATTGCAATAGGTTCAGAGTCCGATTCGTACCTGAAAGTCTGAACAAATTATGGGTTGGGGACCCTGGTCTTTATACAGTTTCAAACAAAGGATTCTGTGAACTCAGTGATTTTCATTTAGAAACATTTGTTACATCAGTTGGCATATTCTAAGTTTGTTACTTTATTCTTGGCAAACAATCATAAGCTTTCTGTATTCACTGGACCATGTATTCTACTTATCACTTGTTGATAGCCATCCTGGCTTCCAAGTAGAGCGTCAAGCTTCAAAGAAATTCAAAGCTTGGTTTCACAAGCCTGTGCAAACCAACTTAAAGACAACTTTCTGGCTTCCACTAAAACTTCCTTTCTCCCTTAACACTAACCATTCAATCTATAAACAAATTAGCTCCTTCTGCCAAAGGAACATCCATTAAATCAAGTGTAACCCTAGGGCCGAGGCTATAATATAACTACCCCAACACAATAATATTACTGCTGTCATTAATCAAATGTCCTAAGTATTTGATCTCTCTTTCTACATATTATAATTGCTAACCCATCTCTGTAACAATTCCTAAAAGGCAACAACTTTATGCTGCTTACAAACAAACAAGCAAACAAAAAATATGCCATAGGAGAGAGCACTTTGTCTGCGAAGCATGCAGATGCATGCAGACATAAAGACAGAAAGGAATAGAAAAAAAGACTTCAAAAATAAAACAAAATATTTTGGATCCATGCTCTGAAATATCTTTGAATCAAACTTTAGTGTCCATTCACTGCCTTCAGTAAAATGTAAGCCAGATTCGGAAAATCTTTCAAAAGCATTTCTTTTATATAGGTTTAATTAAACATTTTAAACCTCAAAAATTTCCAGAAAAAATAAAATCAAGATTGTATTCAGAGCAGAAAAGAAAATATGTCTGCATAGCTTTTATATGCAGATGAAAAAGAGGCCGAAACAGTGAGAGGATTTGCAGATCACCCATTGCCCCCGCCTTTACTCTCAGCAGAGAGAGAAAAAAATGTTTAAAAGAACACACAAGCCTCTCTT
>WNWU01000121.1:1459539-1485382 GCA_012654045.1 Ptyas mucosa | reverse complement strand
GGAGTGGAGTGGAGTGGAGTGGAGTGGAACGGAACGGAACGGAACGGAACGGAACGGAACGGAACGGAACGGAACGGAACGGAACAGAACAGAACAGGAGTCATTCCATGTCAAGTGGTCTGGGGGTCCCTGCTCGACCATCATGGATTTCGATGAAATTTTGTGTGATCATGCACACATGTCCCCAATGAACATTGGTAAAGTGTTATCTGGGCCAATGCAATACTTGCGGAGATATAGATATATAACTTTTGGCTGCTTGAGCCAGTCCTCCAGCGACAATCAACCGACCAAATACTGACGCCAACAGATCTGTTCAACAGGATGCTGCAAGAAGAAAGATGGAAAGTTAGCAGCACAATAGCTGGCACAAGAGATCATCACCAGTTTGTGCCAGTGGATTCAAATTCAATTTCTGCCAGCAAAGTTTCAAATGACACGATTAACTTTGTGCCCAAAATGTCCAATACCGTTGATCCGAATTTAAAATTGGTCGACATATTTCCCGGTTGTTATGTTGCCTGCATTTATGACCAAAAATGCCGGGTAGGCAACGTCGTGGAAATTTCGATCGAACAAAATGATGCGTTGGTAACATTGATGCCTCCGTGAGGCCCTGCTCATTCATTTTATTGGCCTGAAAGGCAAGAAGTTTGTTGGATTCCAAAATCACATCTTATTTGCGTGCCTCCAGCGCATTCAGTTACATCGTCAGGTCGACAGTATCGATTCCCAGAAGTGACGCTAAAGAACATGGAACGTAAATTCAATAATTAATAAGCGATTGTTGGAATTTGGCAGCTCATATGAACAATACGGACTTCGACTTGGGAATCATATAAGATACCCACTTTAGGCTTGGGAACCTAGGAAAAGCTGCCCAATTGTCAGCTTGGGAACCTGACAGTTACCCACACAAGGCTTTGGAACCTCGAGGAAGAAACCAAACTACAAGCCTGGGATCCTAAACCAAGAAACCCACCTGTGGCTGGTATTGCACGGCTATCAGGAGTGCCCCCTATGGCGATGGGGTTGCTGGTTCAAGTGCCTGAGCTGGTAGTGACAATGTCACCATGGACCAACACAATATAATAGTAGTAATGATGTCTATATAAAACAAACAAGACGAAACAAAAATAGAATGCATGTGACACTGCCATAGCAACGTCCTCAACTTAGTCCCTATTTTTAGGGCTTTATACAGGGGTGAAATGCTCCCGGTTCAGACTGGATCACCTGATCCGATAGCGATGGCGGCGGGTGGTTCGGAGAACCGGTAGCAAAAATCCCTGCGGCTCCCCACCCTCCACCATGCCCAGCTGAGCCTCACGATCATTAGAGGCTGGTGTTTTTTTTTTACTTTTAAAAGCATTTTTTCTACAAACTCTTCCGATGAAAAAATGCTTTTAAAAAAAAGCCTCTAATGATCGCATGGCTCAGCTGGGATCGTCAGAGGCTTTTCAAAGCATTTTTTTCTGCAACCACTTGGCCGAAGAGGTGGTAAAAAAAAAATGCTTTGAAAAGTCTCTGACGATCCCAGCTGAGTTCCTGATCGGCAGAGCGGCTTTTCAAAGCATTAGAAAAAATGCTTTGATAAGTTTTTTTTAAAAAAAAAGTTGGTCACGCCCACCCAGTCACATTATCCCCCCCCCATCAAGCCACACCCACAGAACCGTAGTAACAGATTTTACATTTCACCCCTGGCTTTATACGTCAGCGATGAAAAACCAACCCTACTTTTTTAGGGGGCTTGAAACATGTTCTTTCTAATGAGAATGACTTAATAGAGTTTCCAGAAGGCCTTTTTTTGTAAAAAGCGGGCTGAAAATACCCTATTTTTGGCAGTTTTTTGGGGGAGAGCCTTTTCTGTGGGGGCACCCACTGTCTGGAACGACCTCCCCCCAGAGATTCGGCGGATCCCGGATCTTCGTGCTTTCCGCCGTGAGTTAAAATCTTTCTTGTTCCATCAGGCGGGCCTGGCATAATCTCTCTCCTTTTTGTAAGAAAATTTTAAATTTTAATTTCATAATCCAAATTTTTTAAAAAATGGGTTTTGAATTGTTGGGGCAATTATTTAATTCGGTTTTAATTGGTTTTTTAAATTTTCTATCTATGTTTTTTATCTTTGCCTGTTCACCGCCCTGAGTCCGCTCGGGGAGAAGGGCGGTATATAAATCTAATAAAAAGTAAAAAAAAAAGTAAAAGTAAAGTTTTTACAAAAAATGTCAACTTTACATTTAATTTGTAAATTATTGGAAAGCAGTAGGAGAATGAAATGTTATATTTGAAAACCTTGTGTTGCTAAGTTATTATGCACAAAGTTTCACGTTTCTCATACCTTTCCTTCCAGAGATATAAAAAGCCAAATGTTAACCTTTTTTTTCGAGCTGCAATATTTTCGGCCAACTTTGCTCCAAATTACCTAGATGGAGATTGCTCACGAGAATGTTTTTATTATTTTGTTTAATAGAGCACAAAAAATTGTACAAGATGGCCAAGTTTTGTTTCTCTCAACAAAATATTGCCGGAGATATTATGTCTGAAAGTTGCTGGAACCTCAGAGTCATACTGTAGAAGGCTGCGGTATGGGGGTCACACAAATGACTATATCTCCGCAAGTATTGCATTGGGACATGTAATACTTTATCAATGTTCATTGGTGACATGTGTGCATGTTCATGCAAAATTTCATCAAACTCCGTGATGGTTGAGCAGGGCAGTTTTCTGAACTCAGACCACTTGACATGGAATGACCCGATTTTTTATTGGCCAAGTATGATTGGATACACAAGGAATTTGTCTTTGGTGCATGTGTACATAAAAGGCAAAAAAGAAAAATAATTACATTCATCAAGAATCATAAGATACAACACAGTGATAGTCATAGGTTACTAATAAGCAATCAAATCATACTAGGAAACAAACAGAACAATATAAATTGTAAAAATACATGCAACATGGTTATAGTCATTAGAGGGAGGAGACAGGTAATAGGAAGGATGAAAAGAATAATAGTAATACAGTCTTAGTAAATAGTTTGACAGTGTTGTGGGAATTAGTTTTTGGCAGAGTGATGGCATTCGGGAAAAAACTGTCCTTGTGTCTAGTTGTTCTGGTGTGCGGTGCAGAAACAGGAGAATATATTCTTGACACTTTTTATTATTTATTTATTGGTTCGATTTATATGCCGCCCTTCTCCAGAGACTCAGGGCGCCTTACAATGCGTTAAGCAATAGCCTTCATACTTTTGTATATACCTGCTTAGTAGGGCTTTCGGCCCCCCCTAAGCGGTGTTCTTTTTTATACAAAGTCAGCTTATTGCCCCCACAATCCGGGTCCTCATTTTACCTACCTCGGAAGGATGGAAGGCTGAGTCAACCTTGAGCCTGGTGAAATTCGAACTTGCAGTAATTGCAGGCAGCTGGTGCTACCTAACAGCACTTTAGTCTGCTGCGCCACCAAGACTTCTGAGCATTAGAGAAGACTCTTGGGAATACTATGGATATGCAAGAAAACAAGCAAATGGCAATGATCCAGTCAATCTAGAAGCAAATACCCAGCCCTCCTTTTCACTGGCAGAGTGTTGCAGGAAGCCGTCCCAGCCAAAAACGGAGCTCGGGAGCCCGTTTTCACTGGCAGAGTACTCAGGCCACCAAAGGTGCCCCCGACATGAGTGATGACAAGCTGACCATGCCCCTCTGGCCACCCAAGTCAAACACAACCCTGATCCGGCCCTCAATTAAATCAAGTTTGACACCCCTGCTCTACATCCTTTTTATAATATGGTGACCAAAACTGGATGTAATATCTTCATCATTATTGATCCCTCCAGCCTGCTTAATTTGTGAGATCAGTCAAGACCAATTGCTAAAATGTTCAAATGACTGGGAACAGAATCCTACAAGACAAGATTGGAAGAGCTGGGCCAGGGGTGAAATCCAGCAGGTTCTGACAGGTTCTGGAAAACTGGTAGCAGAAATTTTGAGTAGTTCAGAGAACTGGCAAATACCACCTCTGGCTGGCCCCAGAGTGGGGTGAGAATGGGGATTTTGCAGTATCCTTCCCCTGCCACGCCCACCAAGCCACGTCCACAGAACTGGTAGCAAAAAAAAATTGGATTGATGACCACTGAGCTGGGCAGCCAAACATTATATGAAAGTTATATGAACCAATATTCTTACAGACATATTTTTTTTAATAGAGAAAATGCAGAAAGTAAAATGTAATTTGCACTTCAGGATGAAATTACATAATTTACATTTCCCGAATCTGTCTCTAAACTACATATCAATTATGCACCGATATCTCTGTTTTTGCAGTTGTTGCAATGCAATCCTCAACTCAAACCTTATGGGCAGGAAAACATAGTATAGAAAATGTGCACCTAGGAACATAACTTATATTATAACTTATATTAGCAGAAACCAATGCACAACATACATGTATGCACAACATACATGTTCCAATACATGCATATGTATGTATTGGAACAATCCCATTACCTGAAAAATGCAAACCCTGGAAAAAATGCACAGAGAAATTTGTAAAGGAGGAACATAGCATGCTGATCTTTAAAGAAATTGATCAAGCTACGCAGAAAAGGAGAGATGCGATGTACAGTAGGAATAACGAGAACCACAATAACAGATTGGCCTAGAATAGAAAACAGAGTTCAGCCAAAAACTTCATAGCTCTGTTTATAAATAAATGACCCCCACAAATACCACAACTCTGCAACTACACGTAAACTGAAGCCGGAGAGGAGGCTGGAGTTTTCTTTCAGCTTAAAGGAATTTATAAGATTTGCTATTTTTGTAGTTCTTGGCTTCTACCACTGTTTAGAAGGACAACAGCATTTTTGGGAGGAAAACCACATCTTATGATAGTACATTTTTGTGGATTTTTTTAAAATTTTGCGTCTTAGGTTTCCTGAGGGCTTCTTAGGCTGTTAAAGGACAGTCTGAAACATGTACAGATAAGCAGGGAAAAAACCCAGAAATGTGCATGAAAGAAAGATCAAGAGCGAAGCTCAACAGCATTATTGGGTTTCCAGAGGGAAATCTGATATTAGAAAACCAAGAGGGACAACAACCTACAGCCTTCTACTGTTTCAGAAGTACCGATTCACTAGCTTGGCCTGCTGGAAGTTATAGTTTTGCCATAACTAGAAGAGAATCGAGCTGGAAGGGACCTTGGAGGTCTTCTAGTCCAGCCCCCTGCTCTAAGCTGTTTATGGAATGCATTATCTAGAAAAGCAGTGACTTCTCCTTCCTTGTCACCCTTCCAATAACTCTATTTGTGGGATGTTTTAATTCAGGAAATTCTGCATGTTTTATTGATTGATTAATTGATCACAGCAGTGGTGAAATCCAAATTTTTTTATTACCGGTTCTGTGGGCGTGGCTTGGTGTGGCTCGGTGGGTGTGGCAGCGGAAGGATACTGCAAAATCTCCATTCCCACCCCACTCTGGGGCCAGCCAGAGGTGGTATTTGCCAGTTCTCTGAACTACTCAAAATTTCTGCTACCGGTTCTCTAGAACCTGTCAGAACCTGCTGGATTTCACCCCTGGATCACGGTAATCTTCCCCAATCCCAAAGGTCAGCACCCAACAGCAAATGCAAAATACCATCCAAATCAACCCACACCACAATCGAAACATTAGAAAGCAAAAACAGATTTAAGAGAATCACCCATATCCTGTCGACTTGGCATGCCGGCTGGGGAATTTTGGACGTCAAATCCTTAAAGCTGCCAAATTTGAAAAACCTAACAGAATAACAGAGTTGGAAGGGACATTGGAGGTCCTATAGTCCAACCTGCCCCCCCTCCCACTCAAGCAGGAAACCCTATACAATTTCAGTCAGATGGTGTAGGAAATTAGCGTCCATCCCTCTCCTAGGAAAATGAAATATTCTAGGAAATATTAAAAAGGCAGAATATTATATTTTCCCGAAAGGACAAACATGTTTCTAAAGACAAACTCAGAGCCTCAGCTCCCTGCCCCCCCCCCCCACCAGCAGATATTTTGGTGCCAACCTATCTATAAGACAAAAGCTGGGCCAGCTTATCTACAACACAAAAGACATGGTCCTCAGGACATGATAGGATTAGCCTTCACTCAAGATCCATACAAGGACAAAGCCATTAAGCCATAATAGGAATTGTCGAAAGCCCCTTCATTACATCATCACCCAGCAAGATTCAACCAGGCCTGGGACACAGACAGCCTACAAAATTAGCTAAGTTCCCCGCCCCCTGGGAGTCTGACAGGCAATGGGATACATTTCTTGTACAAGAATAGGAAACTCTAAGGCAGGGCCCAAGAGAGTGTATAAATATATCCCTCTCTCTCCACTCCATGTGCTCTTTTTGCCCAGGCCCCCAAAAAACCCATGTGGTCCTGTCCACCATTAAACCATCTTTCCAAGCAGTCTCCATTTTCCCAATGTCTTTCTCCCCACTTGGAATTGAACCCAGATGGACATTTCTTCCAACAATGGTTCTCCAGTCTCTTCTTAAAAACCTCCAGTGTTGGAGCACCCACAATTTCTGGTGTTAAGTCGTTCCACTGGTTAATTATTCTCACTGTTAGGAAATTTCTTTTTCATTCTAGATTTCTTCTCTCCTTGATTTGTTTCCATCCATTGCTTCTTGTCCTGCCTTCAAATGCTTTGGAGAATAGATCGACTCCCTCTTCTTTATGTCAGGCCCTCAAATATTGGGACACTGCTATCATGTCACCCCTAGTCCTTCTTTCCATCAAATTAGATATACCAGATTCCTGCAACCGTTCTTCATATGTTTTAGCCTCCGGCCCTCTAATTGTCTTTGTTGCTGTTTTCTGCACTCTGTAGCATCCTTTTAAGAGACTGAGAAAGAAAAAGAAAAAAACAGAAAGAAAAAGAAGGAAAAAGGGGAAGGAGATGGGCCCTCAAGCTATTTGGTCATCCAGGCTTATAACTTTGCATTTTTATATCGATTGCACTCACTGTATAATTTATGTTCTTCCCAGTATAGGAAGTATAATATAGTATAACTTGCTTTTTAATTATCTGCTTACATGTTATCACTTTTATAGCCTTGAATTTACGCCTTTAATTGTACGCTCTCCAGAAAATTCAGATTTTACTCCTTTAATTGTATGCTCTCCAGAAAATTCAGGAAGCCTAAAGGTAAAGGTAAAGGTTCCCCTCACACATTTGTACTAGTCATTCCTGACTCTAGGGGGCGGTGCTCATCTCCGTTTCAAAGCTGAAGAGCCAGTGCTGTCCGAAGACGTTTCCGTGGTCATGTGGCCGGCATGACTAAACGCCAGAGGCGCACGGAACGTTGTTACCTTCCCACCAAAGGTGGTCCCTATTTTTCTACTTGCATTTTTTACGTGCTTTCTAACTGCTAGGTTGGCAGAAGCTGGGACAAGTAACGGGAGCTCACCCCGTTACGCAGCACTAGGGATTCGAACCGCTGAACTGCTGACCTTTCGATCGACAAGCTCAGCGTCTTAGCCACTGAGCCACCACATCCCTTGGACGTTAAATCCTTAAAGCTGCCAAATTTGAAAAACCTAACAGAATAACAGGAAGCCTACTCTTAAATATATTAATAAACAGAAGGAAACGCTCTTAGATTTGCTCACTTCAGATGCTGTCGTGAAGCAAACTTTCTTTGTCCCTGGTGCAGTCCAAAGGCTGGGAGTCAAACCATAAAGCTTGGGTGATAAGAAATAGATTTATAATTTAGAATAAAAGACTTGCTGACTGCATACCTTGTTCAATGAAGAACAAGCTGCCTTGGAAAAGGGCTTTTCTTCTGGACTTGGAGAAGTTCAGACTCAGCAAGGCTGGGCCTGTTCAAGTAGGCAGGCTGGGGGCTAAGTTGGAGTAAGTTACACACCACAAGAGAAGGCCGTGGCAAGCTCCTCAGTTTTGATGCCAATGAAACAACATGGTTGTGTAATCATTAGCGATCTGAAAGAGACCTTCAATTTGCTAGAAGGTATTTGCTATTAAAAAGGGACACGGTGGTTCAGTGGCTAAGACGCTGAGCTTGTCGATCGAAAGGTTGGCAGTTCAGCGGTTCGAATCCCTAGTGCCGCATAACGGGGTGAGCTCCCGTCACTTGTCCCAGCTTCTGCCAACCTAGCAGTTCGAAAGCATGTAAAAAATGCAAGTAGAAAAATAAGGGCCACCTTTGGTGGGAAGGTAACAGCATTCCGTGCACCTTTGGCGTTTAGTCATGCTGGCCACATGACCACGGAGACGTCTTCGGACAGCGCTGGCTCTTCGGCTTTGAAATGGAGATGAGCACCGCCCCCTAGAGTCGAGAACGACTAGCACATATGTGCAAGGGGAACCTTTACCTTTACCTTTATTTGCTATTAATAGTGGGCTAGCCTAGATGCCCTTTGGCTTTCCCCTCCCAATTCTAATTCTGATCCCTCTTGCTAGATGGATATTACAGGTAGCTCTCCACTTACGACCACAGTTGAGCCCAAAATTACCATTGTTAAGCAAGACAGTTGTTAAGTGACTTTTGGCCCACTTAACGACTTTTCTTGCCTCAGTTGTTAAGTGAACCCCTACCAATGTTAAGTTAGTTACATCGTTAAAGTGAATTTGGCTTCCCTGTTGACTTTGCTTCTCAGAAGGTCGCAAAAAAATGATCACATGACCCTGGGACACTGCAACCGTCATAAATATGAGTCAATTGCTCATAGCATCTGAATTTTGATCACATGACCACGGGGGGAATGTTGCAAGGACCGTAAGTGTGAAAAACAATCATAAGCCATTTTTTCCAGTGCGGTTGTAACTTCGAACAGTCACTAAATGAAAGGTTGAAAGTCAAGGACTATCTGTAGGCAGAGGAGGAAGCCCACTGAGGCTAACCGGTTCAAATTCCAAAACAAAATCCCGGACAAAACAAAATCCAGGAAGCAGAAGATTATTTTTTTTTAATTATCCTTTGAGGCTCATAAATCTGTCTTGTTTGCTGAAACGGTGTCATTTATAGTCATACAAAGGTTTGATCTAATCTAATCAATAAACAGAGTAAGAGCAACACAGATTTCTGGCTTCTTTCCAGACCCTATTCAGAGCTACAAGGAAGTTGTCGAGAATCAAATATATCGCAAAAAACCAACTTCTAAGACTGTGGGAGAAAGTTCAGCTATGCACAGGTACAGTATATGTGGTACCTTGCTCAATAGTAGTAACTATGAGAGGGATCTTGGAGTCCTACTGGACAACCATTTAAATATGAGCCAGCCGTGTGCAGCAGCTGCCAAAAAAGCCAACACAGTTCTAGGCTGCACAAACAGAGGGATAGAATCAAGATCATGTGAAATGTTAATACCACTTTATAATGCCTTGGTAAGGCCACACTTGGAATACCTGCATTCAGTTTTGGTCGCCACGATGTAAAAAAGATGTGGAGATTCTAGAAAGAGTGCAGAGAAGAGCAGCAAAGATGATTAGGGGACTGGAGGCTAAAACATATGAAGAACAGTTGCTGGAACTGGGTATGTCTAGTTTAATGAAGAGAAGGACTAGGGGAGACATGATAACAGTATCCCAATATCTCAGGGGTTGCCACAAAGAAGAGGGAGTCAAGCTATTCTCCAAAGCACCTGAGGATAGAACAAGAAGCAATGGGTGGAAACTAATCAAGGAGAGAAGCAACTTAGAACTAAGGAGAAATTTCCTGACAGCAAGAACAATTAATCAGTGGAACAACTTGCCTTCAGAAGTTGTGAATGCTCCAACACTGGAAGTTTTTAAGAAGATGTTAGATAACCATTTGTCTGACGTAGTGTAGGGTTTCCTGCCTCGGGAGGGGGGTTGGACTGGAAGACCTCCAAGGTCCCTTCTAACTCTCTTATTCTAAATTCTAAAAAGACTACCGACAACAGTCAAGATGCCACCACAAACTTGTAACCTCAAAGTCTTCTTCTTTGAGATTGACTTCTAAAAGGATGGAGAGTTTCATTCATCCAAACCAGAAAGCTCCAGAGCAAAGAAAATTTGTGGCAAACTGAATAAACTCCCTCATCCTATATACTTTTAACAACAATTGATCTCTTGACTCCCTTTTTTCCATCTTTCAGAAAGCTTAAGGATTTAGTCTCCAGGCAGCTCTGTTAAATTAGATGACTACAGGTAGTCCTCGACTTACGATCACAATTGAGCCCAAAATTTCTGTTGCTAAGGGAGACATTTGTTAAGCGAGTTTTGCCCCCATTTTACAACCTTTCTTACCACAGTTGGTAAGCAAATCACTGCAGTTGTTAACTTAGTAAGTCGGTTGTTAAGTGAATCTTAACTATGAGTCAGTGGCCAAGCATCTGAATTTTGATCATGTGGCCACGGGGATGCCGCAATGGTCATAAGTGTGAAAAACGGTCATAGGTCACGTTTTTCAGTGCTGTTGTAACTTCGAACCGTCACTAAATGAACTGTTGTAAGTCAAGGACAACCTCTAATCATTCAGCTGCTTATGCAGTGTATAACTTTATTTATTTACATAGTTATATATTTATTTGATTTTTATCCAGTGTTCATACGTAACTCAAGATGGTGAACATACCATTCACTTAGTGACTGTCTAAAGTTACAACGGCGCTGACTTGTAATGTCTCATGACCCTTTTTTTCATACTTACAATCATTGCAGCATCCCCCTGGTCACGTGATCAAAATTCAGATGCTTGGCCACTGACTCATAGTTATGACGGATTGCAGTGACCCAAGGTCATGTGATCCCCTTTTGCGACCTGCTGACAAGCCAAGTCAACGGGGGAACTAGGGTCACTTAACAACCATGTTACTAAGTTTACAGCTACAGTGATTCACTGAACAACTGTGGTAAGACAGGTCGTAAAATGGGGCAAAACTCACTTAACAAACTGTCTCGCTTAGTGTTGTGATCACGGCTTCCTGAGTCATAAAAACACACGAGTAGTCCCAAAAACCTCTTTTATTGCAACAGCTGTGAATTATGTTCATTCACAGCTGAGTCCCAATTAGTTGCAAAAAGTCCTTCGGGAGAAGTCCTCTGGGATAATCACCAACCTTTATCTCCCTTGACACGCTGCCAAAGACCTACTTGGCAAAGCCACACAGAGTCCAGAATCAAACAGAGATGCCGACTGGGAACAGAATTAACAACCTTGCTTTCCTGCAAAGGGCCCACATGCCTTTGCTCCTCTTTTAAGCTTTATGGGAGGGGCCAATCATCTGCAGGCTTTACTCCCGAGTCGTCCCTTTTGTTTCAACTGTTCTTGCCTTCTGGCAGTTCTGTGTATGCGCACACTAGGAACAGGCTCCTCTTGTTCCTCTGGCTTTCTGATGTCCGACTCTGAAGGCTCCAGAGTCCACGCATAACTCCCAGATGGCCCTGGCCCCATCTCTGCCTCCAATGAAGAGCCCTCGTCCGAGCCTTCCCCAGACTCCAGGAGTGGCCCATGTTCCTCCCCAGCCTCCTCACTTTCCGACTCCGCTGCCAGCTCCACAGGCTGCCAGTGGATGACAACACTTAGCAACAGAAATCAATCGTAGTTGTAAATTGAGGACTTCCTGAACTCCTTCTTCCTCCTATTTTCCCCACAATGATAATCCTATGAAATGGGCTCAGCTGAGAGAAAGTGACTGGCCCAAAGTCACCCAGCCGGTTTTTAATGCCTAAGGCAGAACTAGAACTTGGAGTTTCCTGGTTTCTAAGCCAGGACCTTCACCATTACCCCAAACCAGCCTTCTATCTATATTTCTATGTTTTATTTTTGATTCTCAGCTGCTCCAAGTGCTCTGTGCAGGGAATTAATTGTAATAATGAACGAACAACGGGCAATCCTCAGCCATTCAAACTGCCATTTGCCGAAAGAGGCTTTGAATGGTACGGGGTTTCCTCGTTGAGCACGGGGTTGGACTAGAAGACCTCCAAGGTCCCTTCCAACTCTGTTATTCTGTTAAAGTTATCAAAATGAGCCACAATGGACGTTTTGGTCCACCAGCAAAAGTCTGTCGACTTTTATTAAGGTTTTGAACTTTTAGCTTTGGGAAGTTCTACGCTGGTTTCCGCACTCCAAAGTGGAACCAGTTCAAAACTTTAAATGGTTGCATTGCTCTTGCTTGACTCAGCAGCTGTGGAAGGAAAGTAGCCATGTTACTAAATTCCGGAAGATTGCTTAATGAGTGGTAGAAACTGACAAAGTAGCATTACTGGTTGGGTTTCCTTTGCAGTCAAGGAGTTTTCCCAGCTTAATTCATCAGGTTTTAGTGACAGTAATTCATTGCATGCCTGTTTTCACCTCGTGACAGAATAACGGAAGGGACCTTGGAGGTCCTCTAGGCCAACCCCCTGCTCAGGCAGGAAACCCTGTACCATTTCTTGATTAACTAAGCTCATTTTGAAAAGCAAAATTCCCTCCCTTAGCCAGAAAATAAAGGCCAATATCATGACTCAAAAGATGTCAATATCTTTGTAGGCCAGACCCCCGGTTGAAGTTCACACAGCTTCCTTAACCTGAATGAATGAATGAATGAAGCCACTAACCAATATGGTGGGAGGAGAGTTTCCAGAAAACATTCCAGAAAAGTACCAGCTGTATCATTTAGGATTAAAAATCGGCTGGAAAATAATTTAAACTACATCATTGTGGTAGTAAGTGGCTAATTGGACTTCAACTCCCAGAATGCCTCATGCTGGCGAGGGAATTCTGGAAGATGAAGTCCAAAGTTGTCGAGGTGTGAAAAGCATTGGAGTGGAGGATATGGGAAGGCTCCTGTGCAGAGGTGAAATTCAAAAATTTTCTCTACCGGTTCTGTGGCCATGGCTTGGTGACCGTGGCAGGGGAAGGATACTGCAAAATCCCCATTCCCACCCCACTCCAGGGGAAGGATACTGCAAAATCACCATTCCCTCCCCACTTCTGGAGCCAGACAGAGGTGGTATTTGCCGGTTCTCTGAACTACTCAAAATTTCCGCTACAGGTTCTCCAGAACCTGTTAGAAAGCTGCTGCATTTCACTCCTGCTCCTGTGGGTTGCAATCTGTACATTTTGACTGGGGAGAAATTGAAAAGAGTTTGGAGCACCTTTTCCGACCAACAAATTGGATTAAAGCTTTTGTGAGCTGCAGCTCACTTCATCAAAGGCATGGAGTGATGTAAGATTTAAATAAGAGGGAAGGAGGAGGGGAAGAAAAGGTGCAGATGCAATCTACACATGAATTGGATTACAAGTACTTCATCAGTTGGCAATTGTGATGTACAAAAACCCTATTGTGTTTGTGAAAACCTTGATGTGAGTTCGCTTAGCTTGGTTTTGTTGCTCTCAAGCAGCAGCTTTGAAATCAAGTGTCCTGGAGATTTAAATGCTCTGATTTAATTTTTTTCTGATGTCAAATTTGTTTCCATTCACTCTTTTGTTCCAAGGCCGATGTGTCTAATGCGCTGTAGTTTCCGGAGGGACAATGATAAGATATACCATATTAAAGGTGGGGGGGGGCAACATATGGAATAGCTTCCGATCTTGTGTGTGAAGTTGTTAGCACCCAGAATGGTGATGTAAATGATGTTGGCCATGTAAACATCTGAGTTTGCTGCAGGAACCGGGTCCCATGTTAGCATAATTGTTCTGTTGATGTTTGTAGGAACCTCTTTTGTGTTGATGGGGGTGTGGTGGCTCAGTGGTTAAAGATGCTGAGCTTCTCAGCCGGAGATCACTTAAACATGAACCTGCAGTATGCAGCCGCCACCGCCAAGAGCCTTGGATAGTACAGTGGTCTAAAGCCCTGTTATTAACATCAGCTGCCTGCAATTATTGCAGGTTCGAATCTCACCAAGGCTCAAGGTTGACTCAGCCTTCCATCCTTTCTAAGGTAGGTAAATTGAGGACCCAGTTGTGGGGGCAATAAGCTGACTTTGTATAAATATACAAAAGTATGAAGGCTATTGCTTAGCGCATTGTAAGCTGCCCTGAGTCTCCGGAGAAGGGCGGCATATAAATCAAATTAAAAAAAAAAGGTAATACAATCCTGGGTTATATAAACAGAGGCATAGAATCAAAACCACATGGAGTATTAGTACTGCTTTATAAAGCCTTAGTAAGGCGACATCTGGAATACCGCATCCAGCTTTGGTCACATTACAAAAAAAGATGTTGAGACTTTGGAAAAAGTGCAGAGAAGAGCAACTAAGATGGTTAAAGACCTGGAGACTAAAAATATGAAGAATGGTTGCAGGAATGGGGTCTGGCCAGTCTAGATAAAAGAAGTACTAGGTGGTGACATGATAGCAGTATTCCAATATTTGAGGGGCTGCCACAAAGAAGAGAGGGTCAACTTATTTTCCAAAGCACCAAAAGGCAAGACAAGAAACAATGGATGGAAACTAAGGAAGGAGAGAAGCAACCTGGAATCAAGGAGAAACTTCCTAACAGTGAGAACAATTAACCAGTGACACAGCTTTGCTTTCAGAAGTTGTGGGTGCTTCATCACTGGAAGTTTTTAAGAAGAGACTGGACAGCCATCTATCTGAAATGGTATAAGGTCTCCTGCTTGAGCAGGAGGTTGGACTAAAAGACCTCCAAGGTCCCTTCCAGCTTTATTCTGATTTATTGATTGATTGAGTACTAAACTTGGAAATTGCAAAAGGAATTTCCAGCCTGCATTTCTGGTGAGTTCATTTGAGTAGGAGCTTCTTCAGCGATATGATCACTTCTTTCTAGGTATCTTCTCCTCAGGTTGAGTTGTCAGGCCGAGTGCTGCACGATGGGGGGGGGGGGGGGTCCGTTAGTTGCTCCAGCTCCTGTCCATGTAGCAGTTCGAAATCATGCAAATGTGAGTAGATAAATAGGTACCACTTTGGTGAGAATGTAATAGTGTTCCATACATGTTTGGTATATAGCCATGCTGGCCACCTCATCGCAGAAATTGTGTCTGGACAACACTGGTTCTCTAAGCCAAAAAAATGGAGATGAGCACTGTGCCGTAGAATCATACACGACTTACCTTTACTTTTGGGTTATGAGGTTGTTTGAATGCAATAAGGCTTGAGGAAATAATTTACTTGTCCAGCACGGGTTGTAATGTTGAAAAAATGGATGAATCAAGAAGGGGAAAATACAACTCAATCCTGGAAAGACATAAGACATCACGGTTGGAGATGGGGACTAAGATAACCTTACTTTGATTCTGTTTGATATAAGAGGGGGCAGAAAGATACAGCTAGTCCTCAATTTATTTCTGTCATTAAGCCCATCATAAGATGTTATGAGGTATCACATGATTGGACCTGATTTTTTTTGCACTGAAAATGACCATAATGGTGAGTTGGTTGTCAAAATGCAATTACGTGACCGGAAGAGCAGCAATAGTGCCCCAAAATGCTTTACAGCACTCTCTGAGAGGTTACAAATGTCAACAGGTTGCCCCCAAGAATCTGGATCCTCATTTTACTGACCTCAGAAGGATGGAAGGCTGAGTCAACCTTGAGTCGGTCAGGATCGAACTCTTGGCTGCGGGCAGAGTCAGCCTGCAATACTGCATTCTAACCATTGTGCCACCACAATTCAGTCATCATAATTTCAAAACTGGATCCTAAGTAGCTTTTGGAGCATCTGCTAACCAACTGGTCTTAAGTATTTTTTCAAATTACATTTCTGCTTTGGACTCAGATTTCTCTTATCTGACTGATGTCTTGGTTGTGGCTCTTCCTCCTGTTCCTCAAGGTTATTGTTATATAGCCCATTACAAGTAGCAATATGGAAGTCAAATTATATTAAGGAACCCCAAACTAAGATTGCACAAATACGCCCCTCAGCTCTCTCCATTTCCACTGGGTATTGTGGTTTGCCCTGGAAAAAGTTTGCAGAGCCATCCTCAGTCTTCCTTTTGTTAATTGTTAACAAAATGAAATTCAATGGTGAAAAAAGTAAGGTTCCACATTTAGACAAGAAAAACAAAATGCACAGGTACAGTATTTGTGGTACCTTGCTCAATAGTAGTAACTGTGAGAGGGATCTTGGAGTCCTAGTGGACAACCATTTACATATGAGCCAACAGTGTGCAGCAGCTGCCAAAAAAGCCAACACAGTTCTAGGCTGCATAAACAGAGAGATAGAATCAAGATCACATGAAGTGTTAATACCACTTTATATTTTTTTTATTTTTTATTTATTTATTAAATTTATATACCGCCCTACTCCCTAAGGACTCAGGGCGGTGAACAGTTAAACGGTAAATATATATGATACAGCTATTCAAAAAAAAAAAAAAACCCAACGATTAAAATACAGCTAAATAATTTGGTCAAGAAATAGAATTAAATTAAATACCTCAAAATTTATAGGGCAGATTCAAAGTTTAAAAATTTAGAAGCAGTTTTAAAAGAGGTTAGGCCAGGCCGGCCTGCTGGAATAGAAATGTTTTGAGGGCATGGCAGAAAGCGCGAAGATCCGGGATTGTCCGTATCTCCGAGGGCAGCTCGTTCCAGATGGCGGATGCTCCCACAGAGAAGGCTCTCCCCCTGGGGGCAACCAGTCAACATTGTTTGACCGACGGCACCCCGAGAAGTCCCTCTCTATGGGAGCGTACTGGTCGGTGGGAGGTTATTGGTGGCAGAAGGCGGTCTCGTAGGTATCCCGGTCCTAAGCCATGGAGCGCTCTAAAGATGGTAACCGAAACCTTGAAGCGCACCCGGAAGACCACAGGGAGCCAGTGCAGCTCGCATAATGCCTTGGTAAGGCCACACTTGGAATACTGCATCCAGTTTTGGTCGCCACGGTGTAAAAAAAGATGTGGAGACTCTAGAAAGAGTGCACAGAAGAGCAACAAAGATGGTTAGGGTACTGGAAGCTAAAGCATATGAAGAACAGTTGCAGAAACTGGGTATGTCTAGTTTAATAAAAGAAGAACCGGGGTGACATGACAGCAGTGTTCCAATATCTCAGGAGTATCTGGCTGGCCCCGCCCACCCCATCCCTCCTAGGAGTCCCCACACAGCCTGTTTTGGATGCAGGTAAGTGCAGGCCACATGCAGAGGCTCAGGGAGGGCAAAAAATGGGCCTACCAGAAGTTCAGGAAGGCTGGAACGGGCCCGTTTCCAGCCTCCAGAGGGCCTCCGGAGCTTGAGGTGGCTGTTTTCGCCCTCCCAGAGGCTCAAGGAAAGCCTTTGGAGTCCGGGGAGGGCAAAAACACCCCCCCCCACACACACACACTGTGGTGCAGGAGGCTGACTAGGCTCTGGCTACCATGGCCACGCCCACTCAGCAACAGGGCAGAGAACCCCTTGCTAAATTTTTTTCAAGCCCACCCCTGAATGGCACTGAAACAAAGTGACTTATGACTGTTTTTCACTCTCAGGACCCAGGATCAAAATTTGGACACTTGGCCACTGCCTCATATTTATGACGGTTGAAGTGTCCCAGGGTCATGTGATCACCTTTTGCGACCTTCCAGCAAGCAAAGTCAACGGGGAAGCCAGATTTGCTTAACAAGTGCAGTGATTCGCTTAACGACAAAGCTCATAAAATGGGGCAAAACCTATTTAACAACTGTCTCGATTAGCAACAGAAATTTGGGGCTCAATTGCGGTTGTGAGTTGAGGATTACTTGTGGCTAAAACTTCTCCTATCTCTCTCCGACTCCCTGAACTTTTTTTTATCTTGTTTGAATTCAGTGTGCCAAACTCTCTGCTAATTTCAGTTCCATTCTCTCTTTTTTTTTTTTTGAGTTGAATAGCGTATTCTTCTTTTTCCGTCTTCTTAATTGTAGCGTTTGTAGTCCACTTGCAGGTCATGATAACCTAAATGGCTCAGTTCAGATCAGGAATGGAAGGTATTGCGGGGGAATTTGACAGAAAACATTTTTCTAAAAAAAAAATAAAAAATCAGGTAATGTTCTTGTATCAGTTAGGATTCAAAACTTCTCCTCAACCTGAATCCCAACCTGGGGCAGAGGAGTGGCTGATTCCAGGCTTACTTGGAACAACGTATTCAAACCATAGGCACAAACAAATGGATGTCCCAAAGATGGGATTTTTTTTCAAGAGGCACCTGGACTTTCTGATTTTTCTCTGAAGACATTTCACTTCTCATCCAAGATTCTCATCTTCTTCAGCTCAGACAGCCACCATGTCCCCTTATGTTCTTCTAAGGCAGGCTCAAATCTAGAAGCCTGGCACCCTGACAAATTGGCCATCGATGGACACATAGACACAAACAATATCTACCCTGTGCAAAAGAGACAATCAACAAGCCAAAAAGGGAGCAAAAAAAATCACGACATTATCGATCACCACCTTTTTCCTTCCCACACTAGACTGCAGAGAAAAACCAATCCTACAGTAATTGTAGTTTCTTTCCTAAACCCCCAAAACTTTAACCTTAAACTGTCTACTGTTGACCTCACCCCATTCCTAAGAGGTCTGTAAGGGGTGCGCATAAGTGCACCAGCATGCCTACCGTGCAGGGGTGGGTTCTAAAATTTTTTACTACTGGTTCTGTGGGCGTAACTTATTTTGTGGGTGTGGCTTGATGGCCATGTGACAATTCTTTAGGATTTAGCAGAGGTACTGGTCTACCAGGCTTTTAACTGCTTGCAGAGCTGTACCGGTCTACTCATTCGTTTTGGAGGCACTGGTCTACCCATTTGTTTTTGGAGGCACCGGTCTACTCATTCGTTTTTGGAGGCACCGGTCTACCCATTTGTTTTTGAGGCACCGGTCTACCCATTTGTTTTTGGAGGCACCGGTCTACTCATTTGTTTTTGGAGGCACCGGTCTACTCATTTGTTTTTGGAGGCACCGGTCTACTCATTTGTTTTGGGAGGCACTGGTCTACTACCTCACTGCCTTTTAACACTAATCAGCTGTAGGGCGGCCCTTTGAAGCCCCACGGCAAGAGTTTAAACAGGTTTTTTCCTTCTAGCTGATCAGCTGGGACTCAGAAGGCAGCAAATAGATTGGGGGTGTAAAAGGTAAGAATAACGCAGGGGGGCGGGGGCGGAGGGCCCCAGCTCCCGAACAAAGAGAACTGGTTCGGTGACGTCATATTGTCACCGCTACTGACTCGGCCGAACTGGGAGGAATCCACCACTGCTACCATCCCTGTCCTAATATTTCTTTTTACTTACTCTTTTTATGTATTCAAAATATGTTTATACTTTTACCTGTTATCTTATATATGCTTGACAAATAAACTTATGATTATGATATGATTATGATTAGTTCCAGGCCCCAAAAGATCTCTTGCTTTGGATGTTGTGCAACCTCAGCCCAAACTGTTTTAGCAATAGCAATAAGGCTTATATACTGCTTTACAGTGCTTTTTACAGTCCTCTCTCAGCGGTTTACACAGTCAGCGTATTGCCCCCAACAATCTGGGTCTTCATTTTACCCACCTCGGAAGGATGGAAGGCTGAGTCAACCTTGAGCCTGGTGAGATTCGAACTGGCAAATTGCAGCCAGCTGGTGGTCAGCAGAAGTAGCCTGCAGTACTGCACTCTAACCACTGCGCCACCGTGGCACCTATTATTGAATAAACCACTATTAAACAAGCCATGGCTTAGTCTGGCACTTGGAACCAGGTTGTGATTTAGCAGTCTGTAAATTGCAATAATTCAAACCAGCTGGTGGGAAGCAGAAGTATCTGCAGTGTAAGGTCAATCTAGTGGTTGCGAAGTTGTGAGAATGAAAGCGCTGCTTGCTTTTTTAATGCATGCTGCAGAGCTTTGATGGCAGAGTTAAAACTGCAAATTTGACTCTTCTTTTTTTTTTTTTAACACTCCCCGCAGGGTTCCCTAAAGGGAAGAAAGAAAGCAATCCAGCTTTGAACAGAAATTAGATGCCAGCAAATTGGTTCAGGTATTGGATGAAGGGCAACTCGGTATGGGGCCCTATTAAGCGAAGTATTCTTTAAGTGCTTAAGGAAAAAGTGAAGGCTACCTCCAGGTCTATCAGGAAAATATAGGATTAGAAGAGACACCTTGATTAATCTTTCCCCTTTCAGTCCCTGTATGAAACAAGGCATTAGGAAACCCTCAACTAAAAAACAAGGGCTACTGCCTCACCACTCGTAAGTGTGAAAAGCTTTGGAAAAGCATACATAACTCCCCTCACCCCCGGAGTATTTTACAACAGGTTAGGAAACAATAGAATAGAATAGCAGAGTTGGAAGGGACCTTGGAGGTCTTCTAGTCCAACCCCCTGCTTAGGCAGGAAACGCTACACCACTTCAGTCAAATGGTTATCCAACACCTTCTTAAAAACTTCCAGCATTGGAGCATTCACAATTTCTGGAGACAAGTTGTTCCACTGATTAATTGTTCTCAGTGTCAGGAAATTTCTCCTTAGTTCTAAGTTGCTTCTCTCCTTGATTAGTTTCCACCCATTGTCTCTTGTCCTACCCTCAGGTGCTTTGGAGAATAGCTTGACTCTCTCTTCTTTGTGGCAACCCCTGAGATATTGGAACACTGCTATCATGTCTCCCCTAGTCCTTCTTTTCATTAAACTAGACATACCCAGTCCCTGCAACCTTTCTTCGTATGTTTTAGCCTCCAGTCCCCTAATCATCTTTGTTGCTCTTCTCTGCACTCTTTCTAAAGTCTCCACATCTTTTTTACATCGTGGCGTCCAAAACTGGATGCGGTATTCCGAGTATGGCCTTACCAAGGTGTTGTAAAGTGGTATTAACACTTCACATGATCTTGATTCTATCCCTCTATTTATAGTGGGTGAATAAGGGTCAGAGCAGGAATCCTTCCTTTACCCACTCCAGAAAATAGGTTCAAGATACAGAAGGATCTCGACAGACTTGAACACTGGGCCCTAGTTAACAAAATGAAATTCAGTGGTGGGAAGGGTAAGATTTTATACTTAGGCAAGAAAAACCCAATGCACAGGTATAGAATAGGTGGTACTTGGCACAATACCAGTAACTGCGAGAGGGATCTTGGAGTCCTAGTGAACAAACATTTAAATATGAGTCAACAGTGTGTTGCAGCTGCCAAAACAGCCAACACAATCTTAGGCTGCATTAACAGAGGGATGGAATCAAGATCACATGAAGTATTAATACCACATCTTATAAAGCTTTAGTAAGACAACGCTTAGAATACCGCATTCAGTTTTGGTCGCAATAATATAAAATAAATATTGAGACTAGAAAGAGTGCAGAGAAGAGCAATGAAGATGATTAGGGGACTGAAGGATAAAACATATGAAGAACAGTTGCAGGAATTGGGCATGTCTACTTTAAGAAGGACTAGAAGTAACATGATAGCAATATTCCAATATTTGAAGGGCTACCATAAAGAAGAGTGGATCAACCTATTCTCCAGATACCTGAAGACAGGACAAGAAGCTATGGATGGAAACTAAAGACGGGAAGGAACTAACCTAGAACTAAGGAGAACTAATTTCCTGACAGACGAATTAATCCGTAGAACGGCTTGCCTTCGGAAATTGTGGATGCCTTCAGAAATTGTGGATGCTTCCTAAAAACTGGAGGTTTTTAAGAAGAAATTGGACAACCATATGTCCAGAATGGTATAGAGTCTCCTGCTTCAGCGGATGGTTGGACTAGAAGACCTCCAAGGTCCCTTCCAACTCTGTTATTATATTATTATTCTTATTATTATTCTGTCTCCGAAATTTCATGAGAGTCTTCAAATCTATATGGGTGGGAATGATGGGATTGTAGTCCAACCCCACAGAACAGTGTTTCTCAGTCTTGGCAACTTGAAGATATGTGGACATCAACTCACAGAAGGTTAGGGAATTCTGGGAATTGAAGTCCACACCAGGGGCAGGTTTCAAAACCCGTCACTACCGGTTTGTTCGTGAGCGTGCATGCACTCGTGTGACGCTTCTGCGCATGCGCAGAAGCGTCCAGGCGGGTGGGCGGAGCCTCCCACCACTGCTGCTACTGGTTCGCCCGATCCGGTGCAAACTACTGATCCACACACTTCTTCAAGCTGTCAAGGATAAGAAACACTCCCATAGAAGAAGAGAGTAGGACTTTAGGGGGCCTCATCACCATTCATCCCCTGTTTCAGCAAACGGACATTTTGGCTATTGTTGTTTCTCAATGCCGTCTCATGTTAACTGGGGGGAAATTGCCAGTGAAAACCACATTTGTGGTTTGGAGATCTAGTCTGTCTAAGCATGACACCTACGCAAAGCTATTATTCCCCTGAAGCTGTGAAACTCTGTTTTTGTGTGGCTCGTTCATTTACTCATTCAGAAACACCACAGGACTTTGATTATTATGCCCCCCCATCCTTAACAAAAAAGAAGGATTAGGGATGGCATGATAGCAGCGCTGCCACAAAGAAGAGAGGGAGGAACAACCTATTCTCCATAGCACCTGAGGGCAGGATGAGAAAACAACGGATGGAAACTTACCAAAGAGAGATCCAACCTAGAATTAAGGAGAAATTTCCTGACAGCGAGAACAATTCATCAGTGCAACGGTTTGCCTCCAGAAGTTGTGCAGAGGGTTTCTGTTTCTGCGAAAGACGGCCCTGTTTCTGGCCTTCGCGAACTTTCGGTAGACTTGTTTTTCACCGTCCTAGAGCCTCCACGCGCACCCTGCACTTACCTGCATCCGAAACAGCCCACGTTGGGACTCATGGAAGGGGCAGAACGGAGTGGGCGGGGCCAGCCAGAGGTGGGATTTGGGGGTTCTCCAAACTGCACAGAATCTTAGCTAGAGGTTCTCCCGAACCCGTGCAAACCAGTTCTGTGGTTCTGTGGGCGTGGCTTATTTTGTGGGCGTGGCTTGATGGTCATGTGACAATTATTTAGGATTTAGCAGAAATAGGAGCTCTGGTGGCTCAGTAGACTAAGGCAGTTATTAACATCCACTTACATCTGCTGCCTGCAATTACTGCAAGTTCAAATCCCACCAGGCTCAAGGTTGACTCAGCCTTCCATCCTTTCTAAGGTTGGTAAAATGAGGACCCAGATTATGGGGGCAATAAGATGACTTTGTATACAAAAGTAAATATACAAAAGTCTGAAGGCTATTGCTTAAGACATTGTAAGCCGCCCTGAGTCTCCAGAGAAGGGCGGCATATAAATCAAATTTTAAAAAAAAATACTGGTCTACCAGGCTTTTAACTGCTTGCAGAGCTGTACCGATCTACCCATTTATTCTTTGCAGGCACTGATCTACTCATGTATTTTTGCAGGCACTGATCTACTCATGTATTTTTGCAGGCACTGGTCTACCCATTTATTTTTGCAAGCACTGATCTACTCGTGTATTTTTGCAGGCACTGGTCTACTCATTTGTTTTCTTTTAACACTGATCAGCTGTAGGGCGGACCTTTGAAGTCCCGCCGCAAGAGTTTAAACAGGTTTTTTTCCCTCTAGCCATCAGCTGGGACTCAGGAGGCAGCAATAGATTGGGGGTGGGGCCAAATAAAAGGTAAGAATAACACAGGGGGCGGGGGGGGCGCAGGGGGCGGGAACCGGTTTGGTGACGTCATATCGTCACCGCTACCGGCTCGGGAGAACCGGGCCGAACCGGGAGGAACCCACCACTGCTGCGAACCCCCAGCAGCCCACCTCTGTTGGGGACATATTACTTGGAACCTTGACCTTCTGTCAGTCACAATGACCGTTGTTACAGTAAGTTAGGGCCACCTGTATACAGATTCTAAAAGAACGCCTAGTGGCGGATAGCTGTGAAATGGTATTTTATTTGAAATGCGCCCACCAACCTGAAAATAGACAAATATAAGCTGAAGTCTGGGATCATCCTGGAGACCAGGGGTGAAATCCAGCAGGTTCTAACAGGTTCTGGAGAACTGGTAGTGGAAATTTTGAGTAGTTCGGAGAACCGGCAAATCCCACCTCTGGCTGGCCCCAGAGTGGGGTGGGAATGGAGATTTTGCAGTATCCTTCCCCTGCCACACCCACAGAACCGGTAGTAAAAAAATTTGGATTTCATCACTGCTGGAGACCAAAGCTGAAATGAGGAGCCAGCACACCATTTTGTTTTCTGATATTTAGCCACCCGGTTATGGCGGACATTTCATGAACATATCCGAGCCAGGCTTGTAAAATTTGCAAAGATGGAACCTGCTGCGGTAGATTACTGTCAATTATTAAGCCCTTAAGAATTAAATGGCATAATAAATGCACACTTTTTTTTTAAATGTCAGATCTGCTTGAGGTTTCTTTCTTTTTTTCTTTTTTTCCCCCCAAGTTGGGCAATGCAAGAAAACTACCTCTGTAATTTTCCAGCAGTTTCCTTGATAGCCCATTTGCTGGACAAAGCACAGAGTTGGGTTTTGTCCATAAGCCAGAGAGATGGGAAATTTAAGAAGCATTTCCTGTTCTTGATTGCTTTCCTGCGGTGGTTAAATGACTGGCCATTTTTCGGTCACTTCCAAGCACTCATTGTGCAAGTAGAGACTCATCCAAACTGGCAGAAAGACTCGTGAACCCATTACAAAATGAGAAGAATCACACTGTTTCCAAATCAAGAAGACACCCGTGGTTTGTTTTTAAAATTCAGCAAGGGGTGTTTTTTGTTTCTTCATACCCGTGAGAGAAAAATAAGAAATCCTGATTCCCTTTCAGCGATGGCCTTCCAAATCTTCATAAATGAGTTAGATGAGGAAACAGCAGGGGTGAAATCCAGCAGGTTCTGACAGGTTCTGTAGAACCGGTAGCGGAAATTTTGAGCAGTTCGGAGAACCGGTAGCAGAAATTTTGAGTAGTTCGGAGAACTGGCAAATACCACCTCTGACTGGCCCCAGTGTGGTGTGGGAATGGATATTTTGTAGTATCCTTCCCCTGGAGTGGGGTGGGAATGGAGATTTTGCAGTATCCTTCCCCTGGAGTGGGGTGGGAATGGAGATTTTGCAGTATCCTTCCCAAGCCACGCCCACCAAGCCACACCACATCCACCAAGCCATGCCCACAGAACTGGTAGTAAAAAAAATTGGATTTTACCACTGGGGAATAGAAGGGGGACTCATCAGATTTGCAGATGACACCAATCTGGCAGGATTGGCAACACCCTAGAAGACAAGCTCAGGATCCCAAAAAAATCTTGACAGACTTGAACAATGGGCCCTATCCAACAAAACAATATTTTAATGTGAAGAAAGGCAACGTTTTACACCTGGGCGGAGGCAAAACCAAAGGTACAAGTACAGATTAGGTGGAACATGGCTCAAAAACAGTAACTGTGAGAGAGGCCTTGGAGTCTCAGTGGACAATCACTTTTACACAAGCCAGCAATGTGTGGCAGCAGCCACAAAAAGCTAATACAGTCCTTGGTTGTATAAATAGAGGCATAGAATCAAAATCACGTGAAGTATTAATCCCAATTTATAAAGCCTTAGTAAGACGGTACCTGGAATCCAGTTTTGGTCACCACATTACAAAAAAGGTGTTGAGACTAAAACATATGGTTGCAGGATTTGGGTTTGGTCAGTCTAGACAATAGACAAAAGGACTAGAGGTTGACATGATAACAGTATTCCGGTATTTGAGAGGCCGTCACAAAGAGGAGGGGGGTCAACTTATTTTCCAAAGCACCGGAAGGCCAGACAAGAAACCATGGATGGAAACTAATCAAGGAGAGAAGCAACCTGGAATTGAAGAGAAACTTCCTTAACAGTGAGGACAATTAACCAGTGGAACAGTTTTCCCTTCAGAAGTTTGTGGGGGCTTCATCACTGGAGGTTTTTAAGAAGAGACTGGACATGGTATAGGATCTCTGAATGGTATAGGATCTCCTGCTTGAGCAGAGGGCTGGACTAGAAGATCTCCAAGATCCCTTCCTATTCTATTCTATTCTATTCTATTCTATTCTATTCTATTCTATTCT
>WNWU01000121.1:1423654-1435848 GCA_012654045.1 Ptyas mucosa | reverse complement strand
TGAGCGTGGGGAATGCTGCAACAGTCATAAGTGTGAAACCCAGTCATAGCTCATTGTTTCAGTGCCGCTATAACTTTGAATCGTCACTAAATGAAATGTTGTAAGTTGAGGACCACCTGTATAAGTCAGCCGCCAAGCCTCTGAATTTCGATCCCGTGAGCGTGGGGAATGCTGCAACGGCCATAAGTGTGAAAACTGATGGTGTCGGGTTTTTTTCAGTGCCGTGGTAAGTTCGAACGGACGGTCACTAAAAAAAACCGGTCGAGGAGAACCCGTCAGCTGTGTGCCCTGCCTCTCCAGCCAAGGGCGGTGTTATAAATTTAGTTTATAAATCTTTGTAAACTGAACTAAAACCATCGTTAAGTCAACGCTCCTCAGCATAACACAGCCAGCCTGTTGTGTGATTCACAGGCGCTCCTGAGGAAATGTTTCGTGTCCCTAACACGAATAGTTTTAAGCGGTGGAGAGTCTGGACGTTGCGCATATCAAGCCCGCCCATAACAAACCCATTTCCCCACTGAATTTTGTGGCGTTCCTCTTTTTTTCGCCACATGAGAGACTGGAAAAGCTGAGGGTTTCAAACTCTCTGGCAGACAGAGCTCCCCTTGCATCTTTCCCCGGAGGGCTTGAAGGCGAATGCATGTGACCTTTCCTTTCCTCCCACGTTTGTGTTTATGCTGCAGCAGTTAGACAAGCTGGATATGTGACCGTCTCGGGCTACTCCTGTCTCTCACACATCTGATACTCACTCCCTTGTCACACGTCACATCCTGAGTCAGGTGTTACTTCAGTTGGGGAGTGCGTCTCTTTCTTTCTCTCTCTCTTTCTCTCTCCCATTTGCATGAAACAGTGCCAGTGTCCTGACATTTTTATTTTTATTTTTATTTTGTTGCTTCTCTTCCTGGAGGGAAGGCAAGAGAGACTTCTGCATCGACTACCAACTCCGTATGCCAAGCTTCCTAAAAGGTGAGTGGCTTCAGTGGATATCCTGCTTTTATGAGAAGTTTTTTGCAAGTTGCCCTGAATAGGGTTTTCGCTCTCAAAAGAGGGCTGTCAGTCATTGTTAAAGAATAACTGACACGGTGTTTTCCTCCGGTGATCGCACGCCTTTATCAGTAAAAACTATTTTCAGTGTGCCTTCCGCAAAACATGCTTGTTCATTTCTTTTCATTAACAAGAAGGACTAGGGGGTGTGTGTGTGACAGGAGAGCAGTGTTCCAATATTTGAGGGGCTGCCACAAAAAAAAAAAAGAGAGAGAGAGAGAGAGGAGGGAATCAATTTATTCTCCAAAGCACCAGAAGGCAGGACAAGAAACAATGGATGGAAACTAATCAAGGAGAGAAGCAACCTAGGAACTAAGGAGAAATTTCCTAACAGTGAGGGCAATCAACCAAGTGGAAAAACTTTGCCTTCAAAAGTTGTGGGTGTTGGAACATGGGAAGCTTTTAAGAAGGGACTGGATAATTATTTGTCAAAAATGGTATGCTCGAGCAGGGGATTGGACTAGAAGAGCTCCAGGGTCCCTGCCAACTCTGTTATTCTGTTATTTATATACTATTATATATGTCTAGTACTACTAGACATATAGTATAATACATATACTGTATTATAATGTAAATAATACGTATAATGTATTATTTACATTATAAAAGAGACCCCCCCCAACATATCACCTTTTGTATATTTTGTGCATTAATTCCGCCGTGAATTAAAAACTGTTCGCGGCGCCTAGCCTGGGCTGAGGGGTTTTTCGATTATTTTAACGGGTTTTAATATTTGTTTACGTATCTATTTTATGTTTTTATTGGCTTGTTTTAATTGTTGTGAGCTGCCTTGAGTCCTATGGAGATAGGGCGGCGTATAAGTTATATTAAATTAATTAATTAATTAAATATTAAACTAGCTTAAATTCGTACTGATTTTTAATCTAAAGCACACTCCCATAGATACGGTATTACGTTTTGTGCATTCTGTATAATCTGTGCCAGCACTTAGCAACCTCACAGATTTCTTGTTTACTTTTCCATCCCCGATAAATAGAAATAGACATTGGAATGTTTTCCCCACGTCCCAGTCGATTATCTTGTGTGCACTCCTGTTAAGTGCTCACTCCACTTTGCAGACAGAGTTTCCTGCTGGAAACAGGGGGTTGGACTAGAAGACCTCCAAGGTCCCTTCCAACTCTGTTATTCTATTGTACACCAGTTTAAAACAGTTCTTCTGCGGGATATAGTTTGCGTTGTGAGAAGCTCTCACACTAATCTTTAACTCGGCTTGGTAAATTTCCAGCTTCTAGGCTACGCTGCCTTTTCCCAGCGGATGTGAATGTGTGTTTTGGAGAAGGGCTCAACGTTAACAGATCTGTTATTTATTTGTTTATTGTTTATTTATTGGTTCGATTTATATACTGCCCTTCTCCAGAGACTCAGGGCGGCTTACAATGCTTTAAGCAATAGCCTTCATACTTTTGTATATACCTGCTTAGTAGGGCTTTTGGCCCCCTCCTAAGCGGTGTTCTTTTTTTTATATACAAAGTCACCTTATTGCCCCCACAATCCGAGTCTGGCAAGTGCACCACTAAAGCTACGCATGTTATCCCCGACTTACAACCGTTCATTTAGTGACTGTTCAAAGTTACGGCACTGAAAAAAACGATTTATGACCAGATTGTAAGGAGCCTTGGTGGTGCAGCGGACTAAAGTGCTGTTAAAGTAGCACTTAGCTGCCAGCTGCCTGCAATTAACTGCGAGTTCAAATCTCACCAGGCTCAAGGTTGACTCAGCCTTCCATCCTTCCGAGGTAGGTAAAATGAGGACCCGGATTGTGGGGGCAATAAGCTGACTTTGTTTAAAAAAAGAACAAATAGCCTTCATACTTTTGTATATACCTGCTTACTAGGCAGGTGTATACAAAAGTATGAAGGCTATTGCTTAACGCATTGTAAGCCGCCCTGAGTCTCTGGACAAGGGCGGCATATATAAATCGAACCGATAAATAAATAAATAAATTGTTGGAGGCCATATGCTGACTCTATAAACCACTTAGAGAGGGCTGTGTGAAGCACTGTAAAGTGGTATATAAGTTTAAGGGCTATTGCTATCTGTAAGAGCCATGGTGGTGTAATGGTTAGAAGTCAGTATTGCAGGCTGACTTTGCCCACTGTCAGGAGTTCAATCTTGACCGGCTGAAGGTTGCCTCAGCCTTCCATCCTTATGAGGTGGGTAACATGATGGCCCAGGTTGTGGGGCGGGGGGGGCAATAGGCTGACTATGTAAAACTGTTTAGAGAGGGCTAGGAAACACTGTGAATAGGTATATAAGTCTAAGTGCTAGTGCTATTTTTCAATAAGTAGCAATAGCATAAGTGCTATTGCTACTTATGACCGCCGTAGCATCCCCCTGATTACATGATCAAAATTCAGATGCTTGACAACTGATTCATGTTTATGACGGTCGCAGTGTCCTGGGGGGGAGGGTGTCACGTGATTTCCCCCCATTGACGGACCTTCCGATAAACAAAGTCAAGGGGGAAGCCAGATTTACTTAACAACTAGTTTACTAACTTAACAAGTGCAGTGATTCACTTAACAAATTATGACCAGAAATGTCATAAATGGTCAATTTTTTTTTTAATTGGCCAAAAGTGTGATTGGACATACAAGGAATTTATCTTGGTGCATATGCTCTCAATGTACATAAAAAGAAAAGATACGTTCCTCAAGAATCATAAGGTACAACACTTAATGATATTAATAAAATGGGGTACAATACAATTCACTTAACAGATGTCTTGCTTGGGACTCCATTGTGGTCGTAAGTCGAGGACTGCCTGTGTTTTGTCAACAAGCATGTTGCAAGCATTGTATTGGAAACATGTTGGCATTGTTTCTCTGTCTATCAGTAAAGACAGAGGGTAGGTAGATCTAGATTTTCATATCCACATGACATTGTTTTCATTGCAATTGTGAAAGTATCATGGTAGACGTTGATTGTGTCCCCTTCAGGTAACTTTAACTACTACTTGATCCTCGGTTTTCACAGATAGTCTTTGACTTACAACCACAGTCGAGCCTAAAATTTCTGTTGCTGAGCGAGACCATTGTTAAATGAATGTTGCCCCATTTTACGTCATCTTGCCACAGCTAAGTGAATCACTGCCGTTGTTCAGTTAGTGACACAGATGTTAAATGAAATCTGACTTTGTTTGTCGGAAGGTCGCAAAAAGGGATCGCATCAGGGGTGAAATGCTCCCGGTTCGGACCGGATGGCCCGATCCAGTAGCAATGGCGGTGGGTGGTTCGGAGAACCGGTAGTAGAAATCCCTGCCCGCCCTCCCGTGCCCAGCTGAGCCGCGCGATCCTCAGAGGCTTTTTTTTTTCTTTTAAAAGCATTTTTTTTCTACAAATGCTTTTTAAAAAAAGCCTCTGAGGATCGCGCAGTTCAGCTGGGATCATCAGAGCCTTTTAAAAGCATTTTTTTTACAACCTCTTCAGCTGAAGAGGTTGTAGAAAAAATGCTTTTAAAAGAAAAAAAAAGTTGGCTATGCCCACCCAGTCACATTATTCCCCCACCAAGCCACGCCCACAGAACCAGTAGTAACAAATTTTACATTTCACCACTGGATTGCATGACCCCGGGATGCTGCATCCGTCATAAATATGAACCCGTTGCCAATCGTTTGAATTTTGATGGGGATGCTGCAATGGTCGTTAAATGTGAAAAACAGTTATGTCGCTTTTGTTGTAACTTCGAGCGGTCACTAAATGAACTGTTGTAAGTTGAGGATTACTTGTATTTTTTTTAATGTAGTGGGGCCATGTACATAGCGGTGGGAGCATTAGAAATAAAATATTAGTTAGCGTGCATACGCAGATAGCATGCATGTGAGTGGCTTTAAAATAACGGGAAGGGGTATTTTTTAGAGTGCTTAAAGTTGGGGGAGCAGTAGACTCCCTTAAAACTACCACCCTCCATGTTTTTTCTTATTGCACACAGAATGACATTGTTAATGCATGTGTGTTGATCCTGCAAATTCAGAAATGACCCGTTTAGCTGTTTTGATTTAGTGTTCTGAAGGATCTGTTAGGGGCATCCATTTATTGGGTCATTTTTAGAGATTTATTTTAAGTACTGGTGCTCCTCGACTTACAACCACAACTGAGCCCCAAATTTCTGTGGCTAACCACGAGGCAGTTATTAAGCGAATTTAGCCCCGTTTTGCAATCTCTCTTGCCACCGTGGTTCAGTCAGTAAGTCGGCTGTTAAGTGAATCTGGCTTCCCCACTGAAGATAGCAAAAAGGTGACCCCCCCCCCTAGACACTGCAACCGTCATAAATGTGAGACAGTGACCCCAGGACATTGCAACTGTCCTAAATACCAGTCAATTGCCAACCTTCCGAATTTGGATCATGTGGCCCTGGGGATGCTGCAACAGACGAAAGTGTGAGTGTCGCTTTTTTTAGTGCCGTTGTAACTTACAACAATCACTAAACGAACTGTTGTAAGTTGAGGACTACCTGTACTTTTCAAAAAAAGCCCTTATTGGGGGTTATCGCCTCCGCTGAATTCCCTTCCGTGGGTGGTCTCCTTCTCCTTCTTCTCCTTCTCCTTCTTCTTCTTTCTCTCCTCCTCCTCCTCCTCTTCTTCTTCCTCTTCCTCCTCTTCTTTTTCTTTTTCTCCTCCTCTCCTCCTCCTCCTCTTCTTCTTCTTTGTCTTCTCCTCCACCACCTCTTTTTCTTCTTCCTCCTCCTCCTCCTCTTCTCCTCCTTCTCCTCCTTCTCCTCCTCCTCCTCTTCTTCTTCTACTTCTACTTCTTCATCGTCTCCTCCTCCTCCTCCTCTTCTTTTTCTCTTTCTCTTTCTCCTCCTCCTCCTCCTCCTCCTCCTCCTCTTCTTCTTCTTCTTCTTCCCCTTCCCCTTCTCTTCTTCCCTCCCTCCCTCCCTCCCTCTCTCTCTCTCTGCTCTTACGCGCTCTCTCACTCTCCAAGGACCGGGCCACCCGTAGCCGCCCACGCCTCGCGTTCAGCCCGCGGGTTTTTTCTGCCGCTCCCTTCGACGGAGGAGGGACCGTCTTTGCCTAGGGAGCTTCGGCGGCTGCTGGTGGTGGCGGACGGGTTGCGCCGGAGGAGCCGCCCGCCTGGCACTCGGGCGCTCCTGCTGGGAGGCAGCGGGGCGGGAGTGTCGCCGGGCAGCCCGCGAGAACCGGCCGGGGAAGGTGAGCGAAGGCCGAAGGGCAGCGCTGCCCCGTGTCGTGGCTTCCTTTCCTTTCCCTCCCTCCCTTGATCTCTCTCTCTCTCTCTCTCTCCCTCCCTCCTTCTCTCTTTCTCTTTCTCTCTCTCCCTCCCTCTTTCTCTCTTTCTCTCTCCTTCCCTCCTTCCCTCTCTCCACCTCTTTCTCCCTTTCTCTCCCCCGTTTTGGGTACTTTCTTCAGTCTGTTTTAATCGGCTGATTTCCCACCCGCCCCCTTTCCTGCCGCTTTCTGATCGGGTAAAGCAAAGCGCTGGAGTGACACCTCAAACAACGACCCGCGCGGACTTTTGGCGTTCCAATTAGCCCCCCTTGAAGGGGGTCCCGAAACAAACAGCCCCTCCCCAATTTGTCTTTTAGGTCCGCAAATGACCCCCCCACACACACACAGAGAGAGATATATACAGCATTGGTGCGTGCACACACGTTATTGGGGAGGGGGGGGCTTGCCTTGCTGGTGTTAGCTATTTATTTTATTTTATTTGTTTATGTGTCAAGCAAATATAAGATAACAGATGAAATCTGAATACATGAAAAGGATAGGAATAAAAAAGGGACAGTAGGACAGGGACGGTAGAAACGCTGTAAGGGGTTTATGCACAAACCCCTAATAGACGTTTTAGGAATGGGGTGAGGTCTACAGTAGACAGTCTAAGGTTAAAGTTTTGGGGGTTTGGGGATGAGAGAGCACAGAGTCAGGTAGTGCATTCCAGGCATTGATCTCTCTGTTGCTGAAGTCGTATTTTCTGCAATCGGACATCCCCTATCCTCCCCAATCTCATTTTTCTCCCCCGTCCCCCTCCCCTCTCCCCCAAAGCAGGCTTCCCTAATTTCTTTTCTGTCTCCATTTTTCTGGCTTTTCTTGTTTAGTTTTTTTTATTTTAATTCCTCTCCCTGTCACTATTTGGCTCTTTTCTCCACTCAAAGGCAGAGAGAGCAGCTGAATTATAGTATCCCCAGAGCCAAAATGACATTTACCTGTCCCCCTTGAGGCTCGTGGTCTCGAGGAGGGGAAAAAAAATAAAATAAAGACTTTGAGGTCCCTTTTGGGATTTTTCCTAGTTTAGGAGGCCGGTTGGTTAGTTCCTATCTCCTTGCCTGCAGCTTTGCTGGAGATTCCCAGCGAGCAGATCTTCTGGTCCCTGGCCTGCCACTGTTTACACACGCTGGGCATTGCTCTGAATTTTGGGATTGATGGATGGCCTGGATGGAGGGGGCTGCAGGGGTGGGGGAAGCTCTCCAGATGGATGGCTTAGCATCTGCTGGCAGTGCCAGGATGACAAGGAAAAGCGATGGCGTTTGGCACGGAAGTATATTTTGAAAAAGAGACCGAAGAAGGATGGCTTGGAAAGGGCTTAAGAGCCAGGTCTTTTTTTCTCCTTCTCTATTTTCTGCTAGCGGCGCTCTCGATTTACATCTCCACAGAGACATAAGCCAGAAACGCATCCCTGACCTTTGGCTCTCCCTTGGGCTGCAAACAGAGTTTGGAGATTTAACTCTTCTTTCCCTGCCTGGTGGCCTCAGCTGACAGGATTAAGCTCAGGCAGCGGCTGCTAACTTCTGCGCCTCCCGGTGAAATTTTAATAGTACAATTGTGCTCTCTGCTTTAATATTAAAAAACAAAACAAAACAAAAACCAGGAGGCCTAGAAGACATTTTCCAACTTCCAGGAGTTTCTCACTTGTTTGATTTCTGGAGGGAAAGGTGATGTAACAGCTGAAAGGCTTGGCAGTTTCTGTCTAGAGGCACCGATTAAAACTGGGGTGTACTTTTGTTTTGTTTTGTGGACCTAAGACTCTGGCGTGCCAAGAGCTGCCCTCTAAAAAGTAGTGAGTGGCCCAGAACAATAACTAAATACATTCCATTTACATTCCTTTCCAGCCTGTTCCGTTTCCTCCTCATGGTGTGGATAATAAAATGCTTGTACACCACCAGCAGAGAACAAGTGCACCACAAAGAAAGAGTTTATTAAGTGACTCAAACAAGCTAGCCAAGCTGTATTTTGCAGGGCCCCGGTCAACTTACAGATACTCAACGTGAGGCGTTCATATCCTGCAGATTTTTGGAAAGTCTGCCAGATTTTTAACCAACGATACTAAACTCGTAACCGCAACATGCGTGTTATTGAGAACTGATGTGATGTGGTTGTGGATGGGGCTTAAGGACTAGAGTCCAGATCTCCATTCAGAAATGGAACTCAGGAAACTGAGGCCGGTCGCTTCTCTCATTTGGTCCCTAGCCCATTGTTTCCCTGTCTTGGCAACTTCCAGATATGTGGACTTCAGTTCCCAGAATTCCCATCAGTAGCCATGCTGGCTGTGGAATTCTGGGATTTGAATTCCACACACCTGTGAATGGCCAGGATTGAGTGTCTATGGAGTGTCTCAGTCACCAAGGTCATGGTTGCCCCAAAGCTGCTTTTTCAAGAGGCCACTGGCCTTTCTGGTTTTTCTTTGAAGATGTTTCACTTCGCACCCAAGAAGCTTCTTCAGCTCTGACTGGATGGTGGGAAATGGAAGGATTTATACTCCTTGCAGACAGCTGGTCATTTGCATCCTTTTAGCAAGTCATTGAGGCCACTTGGAGGTTTAAATTAAAAGAATGCAAACGACCAGCTATCTGCAAGAAGTATAAATCCCTCCATTCCCTACTATCCAGTCAGAGCTGAAGAAGCTTCTTGGATGAGAAGTGAAATGTCTTCAAAGAAAAACCAGAAAGTCCAGTTGCCCCTTGAAAAGTTGCACCTTTGGGATGGCCAGGATTGAGAAACACTGTTCTAGCCGGATCAAAAGGAGCTTCCCTCCTTCTTACAGAAGGAGACAAATGATCTGGTTCAGACGTTGCACTAAGCACGAATTAGCTTAACTATGATTCCTTCAATAAACCACAGTGAGGGGGTCCTTGGTGCTCTCTCAGCTTGGTTGTTTTCTTGCAGACTTTTCATTTCCCAGATTAGGTAATGACGCTACTAACACTGATAATGTTGCCTAATCTGGGTAATGAAACATCTCAGGGATGAAATGCTACCAGTTCGGACTGTTTCAGCCGAACTGGTAGCGATGGCGGGTGGTGGTTCGGAGAACTGGTAGTGATGGCAGCACGAGGCTCTGCCCACCCTCCCAATCAGCGTTACTTCCTGGTTTTAACCAGGAAATAACCTGATTTTTACCCTCTGCGCATGCACAGAAGGGTTTGCGCATACGCAGAGGGTCCGCGCGCGCACGTGACGAACCGGTAGGGAAGGTAAGTAGATTTCACCCCTGAAACGTCTGCAAGAAAACAACCAAGCTCAGAGAGCACCGAGGACGTCTTGTTTCAACTCTGAGCTACAAACATTCTCCTTTATTGTTTTTAATTTTTTTTAAAATTTAATTTATATGCCACCCTTCTCCGGAGACTCAGGGCGGCTTACAATGCGTTAAGCAATAGCCTTCATACTTTTGTATATTTATACAAAAGTCAGCTTATTGCCCCCACAAACCGGGTCCTCATTTTACCTCCCTTAGAAAGGATGGAAGGCTGAGTCAACCTTGAGCCTGGTGAGATTCGAACTTACAGTAATTGCAGACAGCTGGTGTTAATCACAATGCTTTTTAGTCTGCTTAAACCACCAGACCCAGTTTATTGATAAACCGACAAGGAAAAGCCGATGGATTTGCACGGATCAACAAAGAACAAAAATAGGTCTCTGCACAATATTGCGCACAGCCACGGTCGCAGGTGTTAGTTTCGGCAGCTGACCAGGGTCAACCACAGTTCTCCTCAACCAAGTGCCCTCTGGAGAAGTACGAGTTCAACTTCTAGAAGTCCTTGTGACATTACTACTTGTGGGCCTTGACGTACCACATACTTGGAGTATACCTATGAGACTGGGAAAGGACGTGTTTGCATAACTCAGCCTTGTCTTAGGTTTTTATAGATAAGAAGAATTCCATAATAATTGACAAGGAGACAAGCTGGCAGGTCCAAGAGCGTTCTTCTCCTCTCAGCCAGCTTACTGCGTCTCTGGACTAGATTTGGATAAATATCTTTTCTTCCTTGTGGGCCAGGAGAAAAACATGGGTTCTTCTGTCTCTTGTCCCCCTTTTTAATTTCGACTCGCGGGAAATGAAAAAAAATGTGTTTCTTTGCTGCTTGCCTGCATAAGATCATATGCCCAGCTGAGAAATTCACCCCTTTGCTTAATGAGGAGAACAGCCCCAGACCAAAGTGATGCACTGTTCCTGGTTCCCATTAGGTGGCATTATTTAACATAAGAGATTTGGGGGAAGCAAACAACTGTGGCATGAAAGGTTGTAAAATGGGGCAAAATTCTCGCTTAGTAACAATATTCCAACTGACTAGCTTTGTGTAAGGCACTAAAAAACCCATTCAACCTGGATTTGGGATAGCCCATTTGCTGTGGCGATTGTTCTGTCGGATTTTGCTTTTTTTTTTTTAATTGTTCCTTTTTAATCATTACTGTGGTTATTTTATTGAGCGTTAACCAACCAGGATTGTGTGTTGATAAGGTGGCCATACACAGGTAGTCATTGATTTAACAATCACAATTGAGCCCAAAATTTCAGTTACTAAGTGTTCTGCCCCAGCTACGGACCCCGAAGAACACAGCACACACAAAGTCCATACAAACCTTAGTTTACTAATTAAAGGCTACTAATGAGCTTTTGTAGTAGTTGTTCAAACACAAATACAGTTTAAATCAGTCTTTTCTGAACAAGGGCTGTTAATTTAACTTCATTAACAGCTGACAAGAATCCAAAGAATAATAACTCAATTCTGAGGCACACTATTTCAGATAACCGTAATCTTACTGTGGTTGGCAGAATGGCCAGAAGCAATTTGCAGGAAAACTGACAAGAAAGAAACAAGAGCCAAATCAAACGTTTCTGGAATCAAGACGCGAAGGAATATGAACGAAGTTGTTTCCTGCAAATTGCATCAGTCAGTGTCCTTCCTTAAATAGGCTAGGGGAGTGGCCAATTAGCCCCAAGCCTTACTCTCGAGGAGACCTCCTCCTGAGAAGCCACTCCTGCCTTTTGGCAGCTCTGCGCACTCGTGCATCGAGAAGAGGCTCCTCCTCTTCTTCCTCTTCACTTATGGGAGCTTCTGGAGGCTCCGAAGGCCCTGGCTCAATCTCTGCCTCTGGCACCACATCTTCTCCAGCCTCCTCATTGTCTGACTCGAGCGCCAGCTGCACAGGTTGCTGGCGCAGCACCACACCAGCCTCCTCGCTGTCGGAATCAGCTACTAGCTGCACAGGCCGCTGACGGGCCACAACACTAAGCGAGACAACTGTTAAATGAATTTTGCCCCATTTTACAATCTTTCCTGCCGCAGTTGTTAAGTGAATCTGACTTCCCCATTGGCTTTGCTAGTCAGAGGATCGCAAAAGGTGTTCCCATGATCCGAGGACATCGCAATCATCATAAATATGAGTCAGTTGCCAAGCATCAGAATTTTGATCATGTGACCACGGGGATGCTGCAATGGTCCTAAGTGTGAAAAATGGTCCTAAGTCATCTTTTTTCAGGGCCATTGTAACTTCAGACTGTCACTAAATGAACTTTTTGTAAGTAGAGGATTACTTATACCGATAATATATATAATAAATATATAATATATACATGTTCATCCCAGGGGGAGAAATGTCTTCAATCACGCTAAAGTCTTTTTGGGAGGATTTAAGTGAGGAAGCAGCCAGAATAATTTTAGAAGAGACGCCCTCTTGTCTCAGACATGTTGGAGTCAGATACCTCTTTAGAGATTATGATTGTCATGTTCAGGTCCACCCAAGAAGGATAGGCTAATCTTAGAACCATCTTCTCCCAACCTCTGAAGATAGTCTGGCCTTGAGGGGCCGATGTAAGATGCCTACTAGGCAACTAAAATGAAAGCTGATACCAGATTGAATTAAGATTGCTGGGTGAGTGGAGAATGGAATGGAA
>WNWU01000121.1:1406822-1423644 GCA_012654045.1 Ptyas mucosa | reverse complement strand
AGAACAGAACAACAGAGTTGGAAGGGACCTTTGAGAACTTCTAGTCCAGTGATGGCTAAACTTTTTGCCATTGCGTGCCAGGAACGGGGGGCGGGAGGTCGTGCGCGCATGTGCCCATACCCATAATTCTATGTGCCCTGCCCCCTACGCATGGGCGTGTGACCCCCCCCCACTCCCCATGTTCCTGGCATGTGATGGCACGGTAGGCCCGTTTTTTGCTCTCCCCAGCCTCCAGAACCTTTCTAGGAGAGGGGGAAAGGGCCTTCCCCTCCCCCAGAGGCCCTACGGAGGCCGAAAACAACCCGTTTGCCACCTTCTGGTGGGACCGGAAGGCCCGTTTTTTGCTCTCCCCAGCATCCAGAGCCTTTCTAGGAGTCTGTGGAGGCCAAAAATGGCCTGTTTGTTTACTTCCGGTCCCACCGGTTGTCCAACATCTTCTTAAAAATGTTGGAGCATTTACAACTTCTGGAGGCAAGTTGTTCCACTGATTCATTGTTCTCTCTGTCAGGAAATTTCTCCTTAGTTCTAGGTTGCTTCTCTCCTTGATTAGTTTCCGCCCATTGCTTCTTGTCCTGCCCTCAGGTGCTTTGGAGAATAGCTTGACTCCTTCTTCTTTGTGGCAGCCCCTGAGATATTGGAACACGGCTATCATGTTATCCCTTCTTGATTTTGAGTCACACAGTTATTTATTACTTTCTCCATCATTCCCAGCACCACCGCACATCTATTAGATTGTGTATCAGAGCGCAATAGAAAAAGACGAAGAAAAAATAATACTGATAATGAGTGGAATATGATTCCGCTCAAAATGTTTTTCCACTTCAGATGCCAAGACTCCGCCAAATAATTTTTGAATTAGCTTCTGGAAGGAGTCGCTGCTTTGGACCGATTCCCATCGTAAGAGCAAATGGATGGACTCCTTGCAGGCTAGAAATTTGTATGACTCTTCTCCAGAAAAGAGACAATTTTGAGGCAGGGTGGGGAGCGTAGCTTGAACAAGTCCAGTTGTCCCAGCTTTCTAAGCGTCCGTCTTCACGCTTTGCACAAAGTCGGCAGCCGGCCGATGAAATAAGGGAGCCTCTGAGTTTCTACAGAGTGCCACTCAGCTCCCTTTTTTTTTGCACGTACAGGTAGTCCTCGACTTACAACAGTTCATTTAAGTGATTGTTCAAAGTTACAATGGCACCAAAAGAGGGACTTATGACCAGTTTTCACACTTAACGACCGTTGCAACATCCCCATGGTCGCGTGATTGAAACTCAGAGGCTTGGCAAGTGGTTCATATTTATGACGGTGTCCCAGGGTCACGTGATTGGCTTTTGCGACTTTCTGACAAGCAAAGTCAAACGGGGAGTCCAGATTCTCTTCAGAACCGTGTTATTAGTTTAATAAAAGTGGTGATTCGCTTAACAACTGTGGCAAGAAAAGTCATAAAATGGAGCAAATTCACTTAACAAATGTCTCACTTAGCAATGTAAACTTTGGGCTCCATTGTGGTCGTAACTTGATGACTACCAGTATTTGGGTTTAGGAATCCAACAACACGCATAACCAGAGTAACATCGTGCAGCGTGAAGTGTCTCTGTTCAGGCTGGAAGCCAGCACTGCCCTTTCCCAGGAACTCTATCTCTTTCCCCTTCCTTGGAGTTGAGTGTGTTTTTGTGTTGTTTTCTCAAAAGAGTCCACAAGCTGAACCTATCCGCCCTAACTCTGCTAATGCTTTTCTTGCGTGTGCATGACACTATTTAATTATATCGCCACTGGTGTCCACATTAATAGGTAAAGGTAAAGGTTCCCCTTGCACATATGTGCTACTCGTTCCTGACTCTAGGGGGCGGTGCTCATCTCCGTTTCAAAGCCAAAGAGCCAGTGCTGTCCGAAGACGTCTCCGTGGTCATGTGGCCGGCATGACTCAATGCCAAAGGCGCACGGAACACTGTTACCTTCCCACCAAAGGTGGTCCCTATTTTTCTACTTGCATTTTTTACGTGCTTTTGAACTGCCAGGTTGGCAGAAGCTGGGACAAGTAACAGGAGCTCACCCCGTTACGCAGCGCTAGGGATTCGAACCGCTGAACTGCCGACCTTTCGATTGACAAGCTCATTGTCTTAGCCACTGAGCCACTGTGTCCCTACTTCACAAAAAGTACTTCCCAGGGTACTTTCAGGCAAATGTGTCTTTTTGGTGCCAGCCATATGCACCACGTCACTGGCAACGATGCGATGTTACTCTGTTATGCATGTTGTTGGATTCCTAAACCCAAATACTGGTAGTTCTCAAACTGCTAGGTTGGCAGAAGCTGGGACAAGTAATGGGAGCTCACCACGTTACGCGGCACTAGGGATTCGAACCATTGAACTGCCGATCTTTCAATCGACAAGCTCAGCGTCTTAGCCACTGAGCCACCACATCCCGTTAAAGAAGATAGCAAAAAAGCAAGGATTTCTTTCCACTCTGGAAAGCCAAGCTATTACAGTGCCTTTTCCTACTCTTTCCCTGTACAGGTAGTTCTCGACTTACGACCACAATTGAGCCCCAAATTTCCATTGCTAAGTGAGACCGTTGTTACGTTTTGTCCCATTTTACAACCTTTCTTGCCACAGTTGCTAAGCAAATCCCTGCAGTTGTTAAATTAGTAGCACGGTTGCTAAGTGAATCTGGCTTCCCCGTTGACTTTGCTTGGTCAGAAGGTCGCAAAAGGGGATCGCATGACCCCCCCCCAGGACGCTGTCACCGTCATAAATATGAACCAGTTGCCAAGCATCTGAATTTTGATCATGTGACCATGCGGATTCATAAATGTGAAAAATGGTCCTTAGTCTCTGTTTTTGTCTGACCATGTGGACACTGCTATGGCTGCAAGTGTGAAAAATGGTCATTAGTAATTTCGAACGGACACTAAATGAACAGTTGAAAGTCGAGGACTACTTGTATTTCATGGGGACAAATGTCTCAGAGGAAACTTTCATATTTAAATGTGCGCGCTTATATTCTTTCCTTGTGGATCCTTCTCCCCTCTCTTTCCTCTCTTTTTATTTCCATTTTTGGATTTTTAACTCTAAGCTCCCTCGAGCAAGGGCTGCTTCTTTTTTGCTATCAAGTTGAATTCTTGCTGTATTACTAGGAATAATTTTATGGCCCATCTCCATAGCACCACATTCCCATTCAATTTCAGAGGGTTCCTTCAAAAAGCAATGTAAGGAATCTGCTGAACCAAACCAAAGAACCAGCTAGCTCATCATCCTATTCCCATAATGGTCATCAGTAACCTTCACCCATATGCCCTAGTACCGTGATGGCGAACCTATGGCATGTGTGCCGGAAGTAGCACACAGAACCATCTCTCTGGGTATGCCAGCCATCACCCATTGGTCTTCCGGATTCCAGCGCAGCCAGACAGTCTTTGGGTGTGCGGTAGCGCCAGAAACCAGAAGAGCAGCTCCCTGGCAGGCATGAGCATGCGGTTTCCGGTGCGCGCATCAGCGTCGGCCAGCTGGTCTTCAAATGCGCATGCATGCCAGAAACCAGAAGACCAGATGACTAACGTACATGCGCATGCCGGAAAATGGAAGGTCAGCTCTTCCGGTTTCCAGCACTGCCCCGTGTACATGTGTGCGCTCCCGTTTTGGCACTTGGTGCCGAAAAGGTTTGCCAACACTGCCCTAGTATATGGCCCCTAGGCCTGAAGTAAAGGCCAATTTGATTAGTAACGATTAATAGCCAATGGGATGCCTTGCCCTTTTATTACCGGTCAGTAATATATATATATATATTAATTAATATATATAATATAATATAAAAAAGGATGCGGTGGCTCAGTGGCTAAGACACTGAGCTTGTCGATCAAAAGATCGGCAGTTCAGTGGTTCGAATCCCTAGTGCCGCGTAATGGGGTGAGCTCCCGTTACTTGTCCCAGCTTCTCCCAACATAGCAGTTCAAAAGCACATAAAAATTTAAGTAGAAAAATAGGGACCACCTTTGGTGGGAAGGTAACAGTGTTCTGTGCGCCTTTGGCGTTTAATCATGCCGGCCACATGACGACGTCTTCGGACAGCGCTGGCTCTTCAGCTTTGAAACAGAGATGAGCACCACCCCCTAGAGTCGGGAACGATTAGCACATATGTGCGAGGGGAACCTTTACCTTTATATTGTAATATTTTATAACTGGTGAGCCAGTGGTGTGCTGCAGCTGCCGAAAAAGCCAACAGAGTTCCGTTAGTGAGATTCCAACGGCACAGTACCATTAATTATGGCTCTCTCTGTCCAGCCTTGAGTTGTTGGGGAACTAGATAGCATGAAACTGGCTCTCCCTGTTGCCAGTCCTTTTCCTGCCTCTGTTATTTCTATTCTCAGTCATTAGCAGTCACCTGACTCCCCTTCAAAATAGTGATAGACGAAGCCTGGCTCATTTGATACACCTTGAGGCTGACTGTGCCTAGTGTTGGAGTAAGGAGAGAAATACCACTTCAGCACCTGCGCAGCTAATGGAGACTTTGGGATGTCTCCTTCATGAGTCAAGCAAAAGGTGAAGGCAGCCTCCAAAGGCAGAACAGTGATATTACAAACAGAGAGTGTTTGTGGCATGATTTAAGTGCAAGCAGGGACACGGCTAGATAAAAACAAGCCACAATGCCAATATCAAGGATTTGGGTAAACAGATATGTCATTAGCAAGTACTGGAAGCTTCTGAGGCTCAGCGCCAGCCACAAATAAGCGAACAGGGAGTTCCATAACTCAGGCACTTATAAGAGGAATGGCTCTTCTGGATTCTTATTTGGTGAATCATGAGCCGATGTGACAGTCTCAAGAGGAACATCTCCATCAGGACTGGGGGTGATACGGTAGCCGTGTTCCAATATCTAAGCGGTTGCTACCAGGGGTGGGTTCTAAAATTTTTTACTACCAGTTCTGTGGGCGTGGCTTATTTTGTGGGCATGGCTTGATGGTCATGTGACAATTCTTTAGGATTTAGCAGAGGTACTGGTCTACCAGGCTTTTAACTGCTTGCAGAGCTGTACCGGTCTACTCATTTGTTTTTGGAGGCACTGGTCTACTCATTTGTTTTTGGAGGCACCGGTCTACTCATTTGTTTTTGGAAGCACCGGTCTACCCATTTGTTTTTGGAGGCACTGGTCTACCCATTTGTTTTTGGAGGCACCGGTCTACCACCACACTGCCTTTAAACACTGATCAGCTGTAGGGCGGCCCTTTGAAGCCCTGCGGCAAGAGTTTAAACAATTTTTTTCCTTCTAGCTGATCAGCTGGGACTCAGGAGGCAGCAATAGATTGGGGGTGGGGTCAAATAAATGGTAAGAATAATGCGGGGCGGGGGAGCAGACATCATATCGTCACTGCTACCGGCTCGGCGGAACCGGGAGGAACCCACCACTGGTTGCCACAAAGAAGAGGGGGTCAATCTATTCTCCAACACACCTGAAGGCAGGACAAGAAGCTGATAGAAACTAATCAAGGAGAGAAGCAACCTGGGACTAAGGAGAAATTTCCGGACAGAGAACAATTAACCAGTGGAACAACCTGTGGACACTGGAAGCTTTTAAAGAAGGGACTGGACAGTCATTTGTCAAAAATGGTATAGGGCTGTGATGGCGAAGCTATGACATGCAGAGCCCTCTCTGTGGGCACGTGCGCCGTTGCCCCAGTTCAGCCACCTGGTTGTCGGGTTTCCAACCTGTGCATGCACGCTGGTCAGCTGGTCATCAGATTTCTGGGGCTTGCACGCACATGGACACATGCACTCACCTTCCAGTTTGGGCACTCTGTGCCTAAAAGGTTTGCCATCACTGGTATAGGGTTTCCTGCTTGAGCAGGGGATTGGACTAGAAGAGCTCCAGGGTCCCTGCCAACTCTGTTATTCTGTTATTTATAAATTATTTATATAAGTCTAGTATTACATTAATATGATTTACATTATAAAAGAGAGACACCCCCCCAGCATATCACCTTTTGTATATTTTGCGCTTTAAATATTAATCTAGTTTAAATTCTTACTTATTTTTAATCTACAGCACCATCCATAGATACAATATTACATTTCATGCATTCTGTGCCGGCTCTCAGCCACCTCACAGGTTTCTTGTTTATTTTTGCATCCCTGATAAATAGAAGTAGGCATTCAAATGTTTTCCTCATGTCCCAGTGGGTCATCTTGTGCACCCCTGGTAAGTGCGTACTAGGGGTGAAATGCTCCCAGATTGGACCGGATCGCCTGATCTGGTAGAGATCTTGGCCGGTGGTTCGGCGACCCGGTAGCGATGGCCGCCCACCCACCCGGGTGTCATTACTTCCTGGTTTTAATCAGGTGTTTTTTACCTTCTGCGCATGCGCGCGGTGTGTGTGCTTCTGAACCCATAAGGAAGGTAAGTAGATTTCACCCCTGGTGCATACCCCATTTTGCAGGCAAACTTCCCTGCTGGAACGTGTGTGTGTGTGTCAGTGGTAGGTTGCTCCTGGTTCGCACCGGTTCGCAAGAACCGGTAGTAAAAATTTGTAGTAGTTCCGAGAACCGGTAATAACATTGGCTGGCCACGCCCCTGAACTGGTCCCCAGCACAGTCGCCGCTCGCTTACCCCGCCCACCTCATCAGAGGCTTTTTTTTTAACTTTTAAAAGCATTTTTTCTACAACCTCTTCGGCCGAAAAAATGCTTTTAAAAGTTAAAAAAAAAAGCCTCTGATGATCCCGTGGCTCAGCTGGGATTGTCAGAGGCTTTTCAAAGCATTTTTTTCCGGAACCTCTTAAGGTTGTAGAAAAAATGCTTTTAAAAGTAAAAAAAAAAAAGTTGGCCACTCCCATGCAGTCACATTACCCCCCCACCAAGCCACACCCACAAAATAAGCCACACCCACAGAACCGGTAGTAAAAAAATGCTTGAACGCACCCCTGGTGTGTGGACTAGAAGACCTCCAAGGTCCCTTCCAACTCTGTTATTCCGTCTTTGCGGATGTTCAAGTGCCGTGCTAAAATGTTGTTCTCCTCCATCTAGATGTTGAGTCCGCTCCAGAAGTGTGGCTCGGAAGGTTGTCTCCTAGAATGTGACTTCCTGCCATGGCACCGGAGCGGCCTTCGGAAGCAACACCAGAGCTGTGAGGATCCGGAGCCGAGGAACGAGTGTGAAAAGCAGGAGAAACCTTCCACCCCAAGCATTCGTTTAGATGACACCGAAGTGGTCAGCTGTCCTCAGCTCCCGCTTCAAGACCCAGGAGGGTTCTGGCGCTCTCGAAGCGAGGGACGTTTGGATCAACAAGGGGCACCATGCCAAAGGGGGACTGAGGAAGGGGACAAAACAGGAAGTGGGTGGAGCTTGCCGTCCCCCAAATCTTTGAGGAAAGAGCGACAACTGGGTGAGAAAGTGGCGGCAGCAAAGCAACACCTGAGGAATTTCTTCGGAGGATCAAGCAAAGTCAGTGGAACTTCTTCATGCTTTTTTACTAACCCTCTTACTAATGGTCTGTAGAGATTCTTAGTCATCCAGATCACAGCTGTCCCCAAGGTGCTTTTTCAGGAGGCAAATGGACTTCCTTGTTTTTTTCCTTTGAGGATGTTTCGCTTCTCATCCAAGAAGCTCCTTCAGCTCTGAAAGGATAGTGGGGAATGGAAGGATTTATAGTCCTTGTAGACAAGCTGGTCATTTGCATCCTTTTAGAGGGACGTTGAGGCCACTTGGAGGTTTATCTGTGTCCTCAGGGTCACCTGAAGTAGTGCAAATGGTTCCTGTATTCTGCAATTTTTCCTCCTCTGGAAATCCATTCCTACTCCCACACCATTCAAAGGGTGTTCATCCCAAATTGGATAGCTAAAAGTCTGTAGAGATTCTCAGTCGTCCAGGTCAGGGTTGTCCCAAAGGTGCTTTTTCAGGAGGCAGCTGGACTTTCTGGTTTCTTCCCTTTGAGGACATTTCGCTTCTCATCCAAGAAGCTTCTTCAGCTTTTAACAGGATGACCAACTGTCTGCAAGGAACATAAATCCTTCCATTCCCCACTATCCTGTCAAAGCTGAAGAAGCTTCTTAGATGAGAAGCAAAACATCCTCAAAGAAAAAACCAAGTCCAGTGACCTCTAGTTAACTATTTCGTACTTAGTGCAATGTCTGAACCAGGTCATTTGTTTCCTTTATAAGAAGAAGGGAAGCTCCTTTTGATCTGGCTAGAACAGTGTTTCTCAATCCTGGCCATCTCAAAGGTGCTTTTTTCAAGGGGCAACCGGACTTTCTGGTTTTTCTTTGAAGACGTTTCGCTTCTCATCCAAGAAGCTTCTCCAGCTCTGACTGGATAGTACAGAATGGAGGGATTTATACTTCTTGCAGATAGCTGGTCGTTTGCATTCTTTTAATTTAAACCTTCCAAGTGGCCTCAATGACTTGCTAAAAGGATGCAAACGACCAGCTGTTTGCAAGGAGTATAAATCCTTCCATTTCCCACCATCTAATCAGAGCTGAAGAAGCTTCTTGGATGAGAAGCGAAACGTCTTCAAAGAAAAAACAAAGTCCAGTTGCATCTTGAAAAAGCACCTTTCGGACATCTTACTAATGCTTGCTTTCTTTCTCCTTTTCAACACCCCCCAAAATTCAAGCCCGGATCTTTTTTTTTTTTTTGCCTATCCATTATTTTATTTTGTTTTAGTTTGCTTGTCTAAACATCCAAGTGTCTTTATTCCCACTGGTTTTAATCTCTGGAATTTGCTGCTGTGAAAAATGCATCCCGTTAAGATTAAATAGCTCATAATTAATGATCAAGGAAAGGGTTATGGTTGAGGGCCTGGGATACAGAGCTCTGGGGCTTTTCCCCGCAGAGGCTAGTGAATTACTCAGAGAGACCGGGACTCCTTCTCTTGCCATTCTCCAGCCTCCCTTCCCCCACCTCAGGGGTGAAATGCTCCCGGTTCAGACCGGATCGCCCAATCCGGTAGCGATGGTTTGGAGAACCAGTAGCAAAAATCCCTGTGTCCCCCCACCCCTCCACCATGCCCAGTTGAGCCGCACGATCGTCAGAGGCTTTTTTTTTTTTTTACTTTTAAAAGCATTTTTCCTACAACCTCTTCCGAAGAAAAAAATGCTTTTAAAAGTAAAAAAAAAAAAAGCCTCTGATGATCGTGCGGCTCAGCTGGGCATGGTGCAAGGGCGGGGGGATGCAGGGATTTTTGCTACCGGTTCTCCGAACCATCGCTACCGGATTGGGCGATCCGGTCTGAACCGGGAGCATTTCACCCCTGAGGTGGGGAAAGGGAGGCTGGAGAATGGCAAGAGAAGGAGTCTCGGTCTCTCTGAGTAACTCAGCTGAGATCGTCAGAAGCTTTTCAAAGCATTTTTTTTCTGCAACCTCTTGGCCGAAGAGGTGGTTAAAAAAAAAAACTTTGAAAAGTCTCTTGACGATCCCAGCTGAGTTGCCTGATTGGCAGAGAGGCCTTTCAAAGCATTAGAAAAAAATGCTTTGAAAAGTTTTAAAAAAAAAAGTTGGCCACGCCCTCCCAGTCACATAAAACCACCACCACCAAGCCACGCCCACAGAACCGGTAGTAACAAATGTTACATTTCACCCCTGCCCTACCTGATTATGTTTCAAAACAATATTTTGGTTTTTTTAAAAAAATAATAATAATAAACAAGAAGCCGACATGCTGCAGAACAAAGGGTTCCCCTCCAGCAGCATCTTCATCTGCCAGAATGACCGTGTCCTTCAAGCATTCATAGCAAAGAAAATATGCTGCATAGGTGTCAGTCAAGGAGAATATTTGATAGCTCAGGTCAATGGAGATTCTCAGTCATCCAAGTCATGGTTGTCCCACAGGTGCTTTTTTTTCAAGAGGCAGCTGGACTTCCTGGCTCTGAGCTGAAGAAGCTTCTTGGATGAGAAGCAAAACGTCTTCAAAGAAAAAAAAAACCCAGAAAGTTTAATTGCCTTTTTTTGGGGGGGGTGGGAGGGGACATCTTTGGGATTTGTAGCTCAAGGTTGAAATGGGGTATGGGGGGTGCTTGGTGCTCCCTGAATTTGGCTGCTTTCCTGCTGACATTTCATTGCCCAACTTAGGTAACATCATCAGGGCTAGTGTTCCCATTTGCGTGCCTTCGTTTGACGCCTGTATGTGGTACCAATAAAGGAGAATTCAGGGTTGAAATGAGGGGTCCTAGGCTAGCACTGATGATGTTACCTAGTTGGGTAATCGAACGTCGGCAAGAAAAACAACCAAGCTCAGATAGAACCAAGGACCAAGAAAAGAGATATTTTTTATTTTTAAATTTGATTTATATGCCGCCCTTCTCCGGAGGCTTACAAGGCGGCTTCTCAGGGCGGCTTACAAGGCGTTAAGCAATAGCCTTCGTACTTTTTGTATATATTTATACAAAGTCAGCTTATTGCTCCCCACAATCTGGGTCCTCATTTTACCTACCTTAAAAAGGATGGAAGGCTGAGTCAACCTTGAGCCTGGTGGGATTTGAACTTGCAGTAATTGCAGGCAGCTGGAAACTTAAGCGCTACTTTTAACAGCACTTAGTCCACTGCGCCACCAGGCTCTTGAGGTTGCAGAGAGCATTGCTGAAGCTGTTCAGGGTGGCAATAAGCAACTTCATAGGGTAAGGTAAAGGTTCCCCTCAAATATATGTGCTAGTCATTCCTGACTCTAGGGAACAGTGCTCATCTCCGTTTCAAAGCCAAAGAGCCAGCGCTGTCCGAAGACGTCTCCGTGGTCATGTGGCCGGCATGACTAAATGCCAAAAGTGCACGGAATGCTGTTACCTTCCCACCAAAGGTGGTCCCTATTTTTCTACTTGCATTTTTTACATGCTTTCGAACTGCTAGGTTCCAAGAAGGAGCTCACCTGGTTATGCAGCACTAGGGATTCGAACCGCTGAACTGCCGACCTTTCGATCGACAAGCTCAGCATCTTAGCCACTAAGCCACCACATCCCTACTTCACAAAAAGTACTTCCCAGGGTATTTTCAGGCAAATGTGTCTTTTTGGTGCCAGCCATATGTACCACATCACTGGCAACAATGCGATGAGTAGCAACGCCCCAGGTCCAACAGATCTGCGGGATGCTCAGGTTTAGGTTTAGGTTTTATTGAACTTCTATACCGCCCTTCTCCCAAAGGACTCACGGAGGTGTACAGCCATATTAAAACACCAGGAGCCTGGTTTAGCTCAGCAGACTAAAAGCATAGTGATCAACACCAGCTGTCTGCAATTACTGTAAGTTCAAATCTCACCAGGCTCAAGGTTGACTCAGCCTTCCATCCTTTCTAAGGTAGATAAAATGAGGACCCGGTTTGTGGGGGCAATAAGCTGACTTTGTATAAATATACAAAAAGTATGAAGGCTATTGCTTAGCGCATTGTAAGCTGCCCTGAGTCTCCGGAGAAGGGCGGCATATAAATCAAAATTAAAAAAACCAAAACATATAGAGCCGTGATGGCGAACCTATGGCACAGGTGCCACAGGTGGCCCGCGGAGCCATATCAGTGGGCACGCGAGCATTGCCCTAGTTCAGCTGCAATGCGCATAAGCATGCCAGCCAGCTGATTTTCGGGCCTTCCGGGCCCATTGGAAGTTGGGAAACAGTCTGTTTCTGGCCTTCGGAGGGCCTCTGGGGGCGGGGATGGGGAAGGCCCATTTTTCGCTCTCCCCAGGCTCCAGAGGCTTTCTAGGGGATGGGGTACATTGCATTATGGGTGTAGGCACGCACACGCACGACTCCCCTGCACTTCCCCCGCTTTTGGCCCGCGATGGCAAAAAGGTTAGCCATCACTGATATAGAGTCACAAAATTTAAAAACAAATATATAACAATTTGGCCCACAAATTTAAAAACTAACATACAACTAAACCCATTTTAAAATTCGTATTAGGCTCATGTGGTGTCACAATTCCAAAGGTATCCTCAAACAGAGTTTCTTTAGAGACACAAGGTAGAAATCTCAGTGGAAAGTAGCCACTGCGGGGAAGGGGATCGAAAAAGGCAAGAAGATGGTAGCCATGGCAGTATGTTTATAGCCCTGCCTGTGTGCATGCGTGCAATATTAATGCACTACAAAAGGACTTCAGTTTTGCTTTCCTGAAAACACTTTACCCCAGGAGATGCCAATGGAAAAAAAAAAACATCGTCTAAAGGAAAAACAGGTCTGGCCCCAGAGCAAAGAAGAAGAAAAAAAATTGGATTTCAACTTGCATAATTTCCTGTCACGCAGAGCTTTGAGCTTTCAGGTCCCAAATGAAAACCTTCTAATTGAAAGCCATCATTTTCAAGCCAGAGGGGATCGCATAAGTGGTGGAACCATTCTGCCCCTGGGACTCTTATGATTCTCGGCCCCCATTTTATAGTGGCATTCGTTGTACGGCTACCATGGCCGGTCCTTTGTGAAGCAAAACAGTTCCTTGCTAGCTCAAGGCAGTGCGGGTGTGTGGTACCGTGTTAGCCAGAGGTACGAAGATCAAGTGGTATTTTTCCATAACTGCAAGAATAAAAGGATGCTTCAGTCTTACTCAGAGTAGACCTAAATCATTTATAACACAACTCATATCTGAGAATGAACCCAGACTCTAAATTGGTTCCTTAACTATCTGACCACTGACCAGTCTAAGGAAAAGGTTGAGCCATTTTTTTTTCTATAAAGTAAGTTCCCAGCTGGATAATAACAGAGTTGGAAGGGACCTTGGAGGTCTTCTAGTCCCACCCCTGCTCAGTAGGAGACCCTACCATTTCAGACATATGACTATCCAGTCTCTTTTTAAAAGCCTCCAGGGATGGAGCACCTACACTTCTGTGAAGGGAAGTCATTCCGCTGGTTAGTTGTTCTCACTGTCAGGAAATTACTCCTTAGTTCTAGGTTGCTTCTCTCCTTGGTTAGTTTCCATCCATTGCTTCTTGCCTTGCCTTCAGGTGCTTTGGAAAATAGGTTGATCCCCCTCCTCTTAATGGCAGCCCCTCAAATATTGGAACGCTGCTATCTTTTTTCTTTAAGTTGGCCTGTGGGTCATGATTTCTTGTCAAAAGGAAAGTGTTGCAATATTGCTTTTAATCTCGATCTGCAAAATTTCGATCCAAGGTGGGATTCTTTGCAAGGTTTAGAAAGCCGAGTTTCTCTATAAAGAGTTTGGGAGAGCAGAATTGATGTACGGTTTCCTGCCTAAGCAGGGGGTTGGACTAGAAGGCCTCCAAGGTCCCTTCCAACTCTTGTTATTCTAAGAGTGCAGCGACTAACATTTCTAACATGAATGGATTGGCACGTATTTGTATGTCCCTCCCCCTCCCCAAGCAGGACTGAGATTTCCTTGATTGCTGTGGTTTTCTGAAAATTAATGTATTGTATGTCTATAGAGATTTTTTAGTCATCCAGGCCATGGTTGTTCCAAAGGTAGTTTTTCAAAAGGCAACTGGACTTTCTTGTTTTTCTTTGAAGATGTTTCACTTCTCATCCAAGAAGTTTCTTTAGGTCTGACTGGATCAGTGGTGGGTTCCTCCTGGTTCAGTCCAGTTCTCCCGAGCCGGTAGCGGTGATGATATGATGTCACTGGACCGATTCTGCCCCCCCACGTTATTCTTACCTTTTATTTGGCCCCATCCCCAATCTATTGCTGCCTCCTGAGTCCCAGGTAATGGCTAGAGGGAAAAAAACTGTTTAAACTCTTGCCCCGGATTTCAAAGGGCCGCCCTACAGCTGATCGGTGTTAAAAGAAAACAAATGAGTAGACCAGTGCCTGCAAAAAATAAATGGGTAGATCAGTACAGCTCTACAAACAGTTAAAAGCCTGGTAAACCAGTACCCCTGCTAAATCCTAAATAATTGTCACATGACCATCAAGCCACGCCCACAAAATAAGTCACGCCCACAGAACCGGTAGTAAAAAAATTTAGAGCCCACCCCTGGACTGGATGGTGGGGAATGGAAGGATTTATAAACTCCTTGCAGACTGCTGGTCATTTGCATTCTTTTAGAGAGATGTTGAGGCCACTTGGAGGTTTATCTGTGTCCTCAGGATCACCTGAATAGTGCAAATGGGTGTGGAGCCTTCTTAGAACTGCTGAAAGGACTAGATGATGTCGTATCCCTCCCCCTCTATAAATCCTCCCATTCCCCACCATCCAGTCATAGCTGAAGCTTTTTGGATGAGAAATGGAAAATCTTCAAAGAAAAACAAGAAAGTCCAAGAAAAGCACCTTTGGGACAATGCATTGTATGCGTGGAAAAAGGTGGGTGGGGACAAGCTTTTTCTCAAAGGAGATTTTGGGGCAAGGGGAAAAGATTTTTCTGTGCTTCTCATTCCCTAAGCTAATAAGATGTTTACAAGTTAAGGCTCATGTTTCTCACCTGACCGTGGCAGGAAATGATGCAGTTTTCAGCAACTTCGATCAAAAATTTGTTCAGAGGCTGCCCATCTCTGTTGTGGAATGAAACATAGGGCAGTATCAAGAACCCCGTGAAAAGCTTATAACCCACTTGATTCTCAGTAAATTTCAGGGGAAGCCCACTGATGTGTGAATTATCACATATGAGCACTGAATGCAAATTCGGAACATTATATACATTTTGGTAATCGGCTGAAAGAGCTCTTATTCAGAACGTTTGAAAAAGAATCTCATCCACAAGGATATTTCACATGGCGATCAGCAAGATATTCATGCCTACTTCTTTGTATGTTTTCAGTAGATGGGTAAAAATGTTTGAATTCCCACTGTACAGTAGTGGCCAAAATTGTGTGGAAACCTTTTGGGAAAAGTGTAATTTCTAAAACTAGCTAATATCACCACTTTTGTTTTTGGAGGAGTAGTACCATAAAATTATATATCAATGGAAAGATAATTTAATCAAGGATGTCATGCAATAACTCTTAGGAAGGATTTGCTATTAGAATAACAGTTACAGTATAAAGGAGAAAAGTGAAACACGTAGAAAAAAAAGAGATATACAAAAATTATCACCATAGAAAAAACGAGATATACAAAATTACCACCATGTCAGTTAATACTTAGTTGGGTAACCTTTAGCATGAATGACGGCCTTACGTCTTCCCATGGAACAAACCAAGTCTTGTAGTTCTGCAACTGTTTCTAATGTGAAACCAAGATTGAATGATTGCTTCTATTAACTGGGTTTTATTGCTGGGTCGCTTCTGACTAATACGTTTCTTTAGTCGGCTCCATAGATTTTCAATTGGGTTAAGTTAAGGTCTGGGCTATTCCCAGGCCATTCCAGCAGTGGAATAGGATTATCTTGAAACTACCAAAAAAAAAAAAAGTGGTGTTATTAGCTATCAAACCTCAAAAATAGATTTTTTCCCCAAAAGGTTTCCACAATTTTGGCCACTATTGTAGGTAGGTAATCCTCAATTTAAAATTGTAATTGAGCCAGGAATTACGGTTGTTGTGGCCATTAAGCGAGTCACCCCGTGACTGGATTTTAGGACATTTTTTGTGGCAATCATAAATGCCGCGGTTGTTACATCTCCATTTTATCCAATGGGTGTTTTTTGTTGGAAATCAGATGTAAATGCTGGAAACCAGCAAAAAAAACCCCAAAAACATTGAAAATCATGGTCACGCGACTGCGGGATGTCTCTAATGGCTGTAAAGGTGAACTAGTTGCCAAGAGTCCAAAATGTGGTCATGGGACCGCAAAGTGGTTTGCGTGCCACCCCCATAGCTCTGAAATCAGGTTGTGAATAGCTTTTGAGGAGATCATGGCCGGCTGAGGAATTCTGGGAGTTGAAGACCACCTCTCTTCAAGGGGCCAAGGTTTGAGAAACACGGCTCTAAATCCTGATTGGAGCGAATTTTCAATTGGTATTATTGAAAGCATTTCATTTCAATGCGTCTCTGTAGGGTTGGAGGGAGGCATGCGAGTTTCTCTGTCCTTCAGCTAGCTCTGTACTTGGACAGCCATTGTTCTGAACTCCACTTTGCGTGTTTTCAAGGTCTGGAAAATCTGAACAAAGCCTGAAGTTTGTCTGTGACAGGCCACTTGCTTTATTATTAATTGAGTAGTGCTGGGGCTGTCTCTTTTAAGGGTTTATTTATTTAAAGCAAGCATGTCCTGCATTTCAGCTAGATAAGTAAAGATAAATAAAGAGACACAGATCCTGCCATTAGACTAACTATTTAAAAAGACATGACATAAAGGGAAGACAAGGAAAGGGAGGGGTGGAAGTATTTGCCTTCCCTGATTTATTGCAAAGAGCCATCTTCTTCTAAAGACTTGGAAAAGCCTAAAGATGGTGTCAGTTTACAAATGGCCTCAGCTTGGGTATTAATAAATCAGACACTGACTTCAGCAGGTGCCTTGGAGTTCCGAGGTTGGCATTTTAAAATTACCAGATCTGGACTGTAGGCCTCTGCAGAGCCACTAGAGGGCAGCAGCAAGATATGGAAACTCAATCTCTGCTCCCACCTATTGGTCATCCGGATATCTGCAGCCTGGATCCCATAGCCTTGGGAGTTGGCTGGGATATGCCCTTTAGGCTCAAATCTTGTTTTTTTGTTTTTATGTGTGTGTGTTTCAGTCACTAGCCTCCAGTGTGGAATCGGACATAGGGTCAGATTGCGATGGCAGCCATCAGAACGCACCGCAGAAGCAAAAACGTCCCCGGTGAGTGTCAGTGGAGCATTAATTGCTGGATTTTAAGCTATAAACCTCAAAATACTTTAAAATATGTCTTCTTTCTGGGCATGTTCTCTCTCCCCCCACCCCCGCTCTCCCTCCCTCCCTCTCTCCTCTCTCTCCACTCTCTTATTCTCTCTATCTCACCCCTCTCATCTCTCTCTGTCATCTCTCTCCCCCCTCTCTTTATCTGTCTCTCTCTCATCTCTTTCTCTCT